>JAUZNC010040324.1:0-48999 GCA_034780395.1 Vannuccia rotundouncinata | reverse complement strand
TGCTAAAATAAAGTTTACAAAACGAAACTCTTACAAAAATGATTACCTAAAATATAATTACTAATTCGTTAATTCGTTAATTCGTAAATTCCATACAGATAATTTTAAAAGTCAATAATTCAAAAGTGTCAATGTTGCAAACTGATTTATTTTTGTGTTTTTTTAGAATCAGTGGTACGATTGTCATCGTTATGTTATCATTGAGTAGATTTTATCAGAGGTTGTTTTGCTTGCTGTCTTGTGTTTGTAGGCCTACAGGTCGTCCTCAAGTCCATCATCAAGGCGATGGCTCCTCTCTTGCAAATTGCATTGCTGGTTCTCTTCGCTATTATCATCTTCGCCATCGTGGGACTGGAATTCTATAGCGGAGGGTTTCACATGACCTGCTTCAAGCTTAGTAAGATATTAGATTCATGTCTAATCATAATAAATTAATAGTTTTTATCGGAACACCAATATTTATATTTAAATATATTATATGATTCTAAGAAAAATCCATCTCTCTTCAAATAACCAGAGGTCGTACAAAATTAAAAATTAAATAAATGTCCAAGATTTTTCTTTCAGCTTTATGTCCCCATTAGATATATAAATCTATTAAAACTAATATAAGTAAATCTATTTAAAAGATTGTACCACTTTTAGTTACTTCATATGAAAGAGGTTAAGCTTCTTGACAATATAGGTAGTCTAAATTTCAAAAATATATCTACGAAATTGAATTTTTTTCAAAAATTGAAACTTTAGAAAATACAGAAAAGATGAAATTGATCCGTAAGAGAATGTTTAGGACCTTGTTGATTATACGTTGAAAACCAAAACATACAACTCTTGCGTCAATCGCAATTACATTCCATACTATACACAATTTCTGTAATCGATATATCTTTCCGAGGTGGTAATCACATTGAGATTATGCAAATAGTAATTTGACTTCCAGATAAAGTATAGAACAATTTTTTGAATGTATGGATGCCACTACTATTTACGGAGAGGAATGTGTTCCAACAATTGATGACAACTGTCAAAATAAATTGATAAAGATGGTGGGATTTATATGTAATTCATTTTTCTAATCGAACAGCGATATTTCATGTTTTCCATAATAATTTCTACTTAAATATTTTTAAAATATGTTTTTTTAAACATACATTTTTTGGTGAATCCTATAACGTTTTCCACATGTGCATAGTTTTTTTCTATATTATTAATTCTATAAAAAACTTGTAGTAGTTACGGAAATGACTGTAATAAAGCAATTTTTATTCACTTATTTAACATATTTACAAGCTGAGGCAATCTCTATAATTATTCAATCGACCATAAAATTGAAAATAAAAGGATTCCATATGAAGCGGAACCCTGGCTACTATGAAATCGGATGATCTTTTCAGTAGTGTAAGAAATAATGGAAAGTTGATGACAGAGCTCTCAGAGATTCTTAAAGAATTTCACCGGTCTCATGCAATATTGAATTGTATTAATAGAGCAACGACGGCGTTTTCTGCGTGATAAACAAGTTGAAGTATTCACCGCTATAACGATCCACTTCTTCGGCGTCGTCGTCAAACCAGAGATTGACAGTTGATCTATCTTTTAAATGGCTGGTGAGAATGGGAGAGATGGAGAGATAGACGATATCCCAGCTGAGTTGGCTGGAGAGGTCTTTATTATACTCACTGATACGTAAAAAAATGTGACACTGTAATATTTTTTTATGAAAAGAATGACGATTGCAATTTTATAAAACAAATGTTGACTTATTTTAGACATACTGTATATTACTTTTGTCTCAATTGTCTACGAATAAAAAAAAACATATTTCTAAAATACAACTATATATCACCATTTTAATTCTAATAAGGATAGTATATGTTAGCATCTCATAATAAAAATTGCAATATGTACTATACAAGTTAGAGGTGTCTTTTATATTTATTTTTTACTGAAATATATTGGTGAATCATATCTGATAAAATCGAAAAATAATCTCTTCAATCAAGAATGTAATAAATGTTAAAATTATTTACATTTATATTAAAACGTTTTTTATCTCGTTAGACAGAGGATAGATTTTGTATAGAAATAAATTTGTATATATTTATGATATCAGTTGAATACCTTATTTTTAAAAAAGCGTAAACAATCGATATCTACACTAGAATAGCAACTTAATTACTCAAATAAATGGGAGGAAAGTTAGATGGTGGCACAACACACTGCCTACTAGCTCACACACAGAGAGCATCCTTGTGATGGTGGTGGTAGGTATAGAAGAAGTCTTTTTGTTTGGCAAAAACTGTCAATAATTGGGGAAGTTTTCCCCCACGGCTACTCCATCCCCCTCCTTCTCCTCTATCCTCGCCGTTGCCTCTTCTTCCTGAAAGCGGATCGAGCAAATTGACACAATGCGGTTGATAGTATATACTTATTTGGATGAATCGGGAAACACAGTATCAATTAATATCTCTTCCCTCCATTGCATTGACTGATACTGTATGTGTATACATACCCATTTGCCTTTCTTGCAAAACCTGGTTACCCTACATGAATACCATATATAGTCCAACTTTATTACATATCAAACACCTTTTTTCTGTCCATATCCATCAATAATTCTCTTGCTCTCTTTCTTGCCATTCTTTATATGAAAAACATTAAAAATGTGAGCAACTATCACGAAATATAATAAAAAATTTATAAATATTAATTCTAGCTGGTTTTAATATCAATTACTATGATACGCAGTCACACTCTCTGCAATCTGTCATTCATGAAATGACAAATCATATCGTGATATAATTTAAATGTAGAAATTTAATTTTAGAATATTTTAAAATATGGAATTATAGAATAAAGTGTAAAATGTAATAATAATTGACATCTTGAGGACACACTTGCCATAAAATTAATTAGACAAGTGTTAATTTTAAACAGATTATATTTAGAAAATATGGTATAGTTATGAAGCAAAGTTTCCTATCAAAATTTCGTTCTATAGACTTTAAATATTCATGTTTAGAACATCAACTTTTGTGTTTCAATATAATATTTAGTTGATTCTTCTTTAAAAGTAATTAATTGTAATGGACGTAAAATAGTTAGAATATAATGGTTCGTACATACGACTGAAATGTTTCAGAAAATGTGAGCATTGCAATGAATTATTGATCTGTATAATTTAGCTGTCGAAAATATTTATCCAAAAACAGTTTCAAAAGCAATTTCTCCTGTTGTAGGAAATTCTAAGATTATCGATTGAGAAATAATATTTGTTCATTGAACTCAATATAAACTATACTGAAAATCATCCAAGAAGAAGCCTTATTTTTTTACGAACTACATATATTTGAGTTTATCAAATGAATTATTCAGATTAAAGTACCTTTTTAACTTTCCGCTCTCGTTGCTGTCTCAGTAAATATACGAATTTAGAATATATTAATTAATAGAGTGCTATCCGTTAGTAAACTCCGTTTAATTATGTATAGAATTTCGATATATACAGTGAATATAAATCCCACTAGGGGTATTGAGTTTTCCGCTTCATAGACTGAAAGGCAAAAATAATTAGTTTTCATTGCGTCCGATTACAGTATATACATTCGACAAAGTAATATGTCAATATAGTTACTGGCGAACACCAACTGAACAATAATGTATGATTAGGTTCTCGGAATATTGCATATTTTTCTCTTCAAGTCTTGGAGTATATCGTAATATTATGTTGAACATTTAAAAGTTATTGTGGTTCTGTACTTAATAATCACTTCGAAGTTCCATTATGAGGCTCCAACATCGACTTATTAGACATAGTTGAATCAAGGGATAAGTCGGTCATCAATATGTTTGAAGTGATTAATATTATTATTAATCATAACTGCAGTTGACCAAAACTCACTAATAACATTGTGACGAATAAGATTCAAGTTTATTGTTGTTGGAAACCTGTGTTTAGAATTTAATCTACATATTTTTGATAATAATTCATATTAATATATAAGTAAAATGAATAAAAAGTATATCTTATATACTTGATATCACAGATTATTTTTTTATTTAAAAATTTATATTATAGCACGTATTTCACAAAAATAAAAAAAATGTTAGAAAAAATATCTTATTTTGATCGTATTCAATTATAAAAAAATTGTTGAGTTAAATATATTAATACACTCCATTTTACCTCTACTACAGCCGAGATGAACGTCCTTCCGAAATCTATTCCTGATGCCAAAGGTTTGGTCCCCTGCATCACCAAAGCCAACTCAACAGCACCCACTCCGGGAGCTTTTTATTGTCCAGACGATCACTTATGTAAGGGTTACTGGGAAGGGCCCAATTTTGGCATCACCAGTTTCGACAATATTGGCTATGCAATGCTGACTGTCTTCCAGTGTATCACTATGGAAGGTTGGACGGATATTATGTATTTTGTAAGTACAAAAATGTATCCCCAATATATGTTTACCTATTATATAGACTTAAATTATAAGCTTAATTGGAGATTTTGTTACTAAATATTGATTAGCTTATTTTAACAAGTTATAATTTGAAAAAAATCTAAACATTTTTAATAATCAAATTTTTCAAATCACATAATTTAAGTTGAATTTGTGCTGAATTAAGAAATTGTTATGAATGAAAGCAATACTTTAACCATCTATTATCGTTATAAGTTTATGTTTGAAAAATGTAATCTGTTTTTTAGTAATCTTAATCAAACAATTCTTAGATAATGGTGAATGCTCAAACATGTATTTATACTAACGCGTCAATCATAACTAATATCGATTTTGCAAAGCAATCTTCTCTTGAATACCTACCCAAATATCTACGTAGTTTGTTGTGAATAATTATAATTGAATATATTGAATTTGAGACATTTTATTTAATTAAAAATGAGAACTTTCCTACACATTCAAATTTTATTCAAATATAATCATCATCTCAAGAATACAAATGTATTACATCGAATATATCGTTTGTTGTTCATAACATCGAAAATAATGTTAACGTTGTTATTTCCTTAATAACTCCTAATTGAAGACAATAAAAGATGTACCGTTACATTTATAATAAATTGATATTATATTAGTAACAAAAAGCAATCTAAGGAAAATTTTAAAATAATGCATGTTACCTATTTATAGTTTTAACTGAAATATATAAATTAGTTAAATAACAACATAATTTTAACTTATCTCCTAAATTTCTTAAAAATTCCTTAGATATGTTAAAAAATACTTTTTAAAAATATCACAAAGTTTATTTTAAGATGTTGACTTTTATTAACTAAGTTTATAAGTAAAGTTTGATTTGACCATCTGACGTGAAGATGGATAAATTATAGTGCATTACATTTGTTCTTAAGTCATACTAAATTTTGTTATTATGTACATTTGCAAGCTCTAGTAATTTATAAAATATTACTGTATATTAAATATGGACCATCCCGGATTAAAAATTGAAGAGAACACCGCCCTAGATACAATGAAATGCTGTTGTGTTTTTGTAACAAAAAATCGATTCTTTTTATTTTACGCGGTTGACTCAAATATCATCGTTGACTGAATTGCTCAAAGCCTCTTTAAAGTTTCATACACGGATCTCGGTTGGCAAATTCAGCGCAGCAGAAGAATATTTTAGGGAAGATATAGGGAGACGAGAGTAGAGAAATTAGACGAGTTGGGTTTAGTTTTTTGGGATGGTTGCTGTATTGCACTCCAAACCGCGCTTGTTTTTATAACTCGCTCGCGATTTTCCTAGGGGTAACAGCAACATTGGTGAACACGAAAGACCTTGGAAAATCGTGGGTGTTGATTCTAGTCGATAAGAAGACCAAAAGTGTTTAGATTCCTTATATTCTTACTTTAAACTGTTTTTTGGGGTCGAGGTTGGTTAGATCGCATAGTCAGTATATTATGCATCTGAATCCACCTGAATCCAGAACATAAGAAAATAGCCTCATCGCTTGTATTACTTTCGCTTCCATGGGTTTCTGAGCATACATGGAGTTAATTTGGTTTTTACTAACTACTATGAACTTTGCAGAAAAAGGCTTTCTAACATTCTATAGAAATATTAATATTAATTATTAACCTTTTTCAAACCTTCATCAAACAAAAAAATTGGTTTGATTACATAGTGTGTAGTACCTTTGGTAGATTGCAGTATAGTGACTTATTAATAAGATTGTTGTAACATTCCTTAGTAACAATCATATTCAAACACCAAAATTTTAAATAATTAATAATTTTTTTCATTTGATAGCTACCATGTTAGTTGGTATTTGTAAAAGTATAAATAGATTGTATAACTATTATGGCGTAACAATAAGAAATACATAAAGAAATGGATTATTGTTTTATTGATTTAATAATGGTATTTTGTTGATTTTAAATCTAATTTGAATTACATATCATTTTGTCCCTTTTTAAAATCATCATAAAAAGGTGACCTTTTTCAAGAATTTTTAACTAACACGTTTAGTCTCGAGACCACACTGTCCTCACTTCTTTCTATATTTGAGACGAATTTTCCACTTTTTAGACAAACGATGCATTTGGAAATCGTGTCAACTGGATGTACTTCCTCCCGCTTATTATTCTCGGCTCCTTCTTCATGCTCAATCTAGTTCTTGGTGTTCTTAGCGGGTAAGTAGATCGTTTATGTTCAGTTCATCTATAAATTCTCACAAAGACCATTCGCGAAATTGGAAAACAAAGTTTAAAAGTTTTTTGTTACTTTAGAAATTGACAACTTCTCGACAAGCGTGTTTATTTTTAATCACAAGAGCTTAAAATATCGTCTTTATTGTGGTTTCGTTTTGAAATTTTACTGTCTTACTTCCGATAGTTGGATTATCTACTAGAATAAAGTAAAGTGAAATTAATTTAAAACAAATTAGAATTAAAACTAAAAAGTAAAATTTAACGATTCTTATGTATTTTAATAATCAAAATTTGACATATAAAATAAGTATTGGGAATTTTGATATAATGTCATTATATATTTTGTCGGATCCTAAACACAGTGGAGAATCAAATTTCTTGCACAGATTTTTGAATTTCTGGAGACATAAAGATAAACACATATATATAAAGTGCAAATTTCGTTCTTAGGATAGGATAATATTTTCAAAGTTGTGTTTTATACAACAATATGTAAACTTATTCAAGTATTTATTTAGTTTTAGTTTTAGTTTCAGTTTTAGAAAATATTCTTTATATCAGTCGAGTTTTTAAAATGTTTTGGCAAAAAAGACCGTATATATAAAGGTTGGTCGAATGGTAACGCACAATTTACAGGCATTCACAACAATTTATTTTAATAAATCTTTTTAGGAAAATACAATGATATAAAGATAGAGTAAGGTATCGAACATCAGTTGAGAAACAATTCGTCAGGAGGAGGTCAGAGTACCTGGATCTAGTACATTGTCGATAGCAGCTTGAAAGTCAGGTTCCTTCTGTAAGCTTGGATGACCGGATCGCTTGATGTCTGTTACAGACCCAGTTGCTTCAAATGTGTCGACTAAAAATGAGTGATCTGTGGGCGATTTTAAAAAGTGGAAATGTGAATTGCAGTTGAACTTGCGTTACTTCCGTGTTGATAATAATATTTAATTGCAGCAATTCTTTCTTGTAAATTTAACCGTACACCAAGCATGACTGCAAACTGAACTAAACTTACTGACAAACCGAGATGGCAAACAGCAAACAAAAATAGAATTTTTAAATGCAAATTTGAAACCGATGCAAAACAATCGATAGAAACATTGATTACAGATATTTATTACCAACGCTTATGTATAGGCTTACAATCTAAATGCTCATATCTCAGAAAATGTTTCAATAATTGTGTTGTTGTGTATGTTTGTGTGTATTTATGACTTATACAATATTGATATTTACAACCACCTAATGCTGCTCCATGCTTTCAGAGAGTTTGCCAAAGAAAGAGAACGCGTGGAGAAAAGGAGAGCCTTTCTCAAACTTCGTCGACAGCAGCAAACGGAAAGAGAACTCACTGGTTATATGGACTGGATCCAGAAGGCCGGTACGTTACCATGAAATGATCATATATGAAATGACGGGACCTATTTAAATAATGGATTAAAGATTAATATTATAAGACTAATATAAGCATACTGTCTCATTCTGCCAGGATACGTATCTTTTAACTTGCCAGTTGTACTTATAAAGACTCTTAGTTTACATGTCAATCTAAAATATTTAGAAAAACGTTTGTAATCGTAAGAATGTTGTAGCGTGCTATGAGCAGTCAATGTTTCAATTCAATGTACATGTCTTTGTTTTGCAAGCAATTTTGCAATATTATAAAATGAACATTAATTCAATCGATTGTGATCTAAAATGGTATAAATTAACTTTTCTGTCTTTTGGGAAAATGTAGCTTCTCCAGCACTGATATATAAAATTGTAAATCCAATAAATATTAATACTGTATGTTGCTTACAATACACAATCAGATCAGACATTGTTTTGACGTCATCTGCTTCTTCAGTTTAATAATCAATAATTCAATAATGGGTTTGCTTTCAAAGGAGTAAGAGAAGACTTAATCGTCCTGTGTTTGGAACTCAAAGGGATTCTCACAGCTATACTTAACTGAATAATTAACTAATACAATATAGAAAATAGAAAATAGATAGAAAGATAGACATATAGCAGGTGGGGATGCATTGGGGGGGGGTTGATGAGATGATGTATAATGAATAAATTTTACCATTCTTAAGATCTTATATTCCTCTGAGGTTGGGAGTAACAACTTAATTTTTAATGTAATTATAAACGCAACCGCACTTCGGCTAATTACACATATCCAATGCACAAAGGACACTGCTCTGTTAATTAAAATTAATTAAATTCTCTTGCCGAGCCTGTAAATGAACTTCAAGATTATGTTAATTTAGAGTAGATAAAGTTTGAAACTGTTCGTTTTTATTTACTGGATTTGTTTTAATTTCAATTTCCAATCAACGACAAAGAAATCTTCACGATTTGATTAATTCAAATTACAAAATTAATTTAAACTGCTAATATATAAGTTACTATCATTATTTGAAAAATCTTGAAATACATTATTTTTAATATTTGGAATTAAAATAGTATTAATAAATAAATAATTTAAAACAAAACTTAGATCTATTATCAGCCAAAGTATTGATTTTATTATTGGTTCAAAACATATTTCAAATTTGTGACAAACAAGAACTTTAAAAGTGAAGTAAGTATCTTTTGAAATATTTTGAATTATATTTGTAATATTTTCAAACTTTTGAATTCCAATAAAAAAGACAGAGATATGTGATTAGCTATAACTGTTTCTCATTTAATAATTTGCCGGATAAATTCATCTTGAAAGTGAATCGCAGACTACACATTACGCCCATTAAATAACGAAGAAAGGAACATAAAACTTTTCGTTGACATGGTAGAGATTTCTGAAATCTTATCATAACAACACGAACAATTTCCTCCCTGCATTTGGAATTACTAATCTAAAAAGATATGGGTTTTGTGCAAATATAAACAGGACTTTATTGATTAACTGACACTGTGTGTTTTGCTGTGTTCAATGAAAACAGTCTAATGTAAAAGTTGATGCCCTTACCCGCCCCTCTCTCTCTCTCTATCTTTATCAACTGATTATGGATGGGTATATTTGTACGGAATTATAAATATTTGTATATATTATTAATTTTTATAATACTGTAAAATACAGACTCAGCACAAAAACAGAATATATACATTTAAATGTTAATTATTAAATATGTTGAAGTGAATTTTCTAATTTATTGATTTAATTTATGTTTTGTTTTAACACAAAAAACTTTGAAAAGATAACGACATATTTGTAATTTTATTAAAATATTAATTTACTGCTTCTTCAAAAAATTCAACTTCATTTCTCACGTTTATGAAGTTGAATCTTCAAACATTTTTAAAAAATTGTTCACATTAATATATTTATTCTAAATGGAATGTTTTTAAGCTTTTAACCCCGCATGATTCGTTATTTTTTAGTATTTTTCATTACTTGTGATAACATAAAGTTCGTTAATCACAAATTATACTCTTTTCTAATGTTAATTACTTATTTCCATTTTTACGTAAATATAATACCTACACCTTTTTTGGAATTCTTTATATATTAAATTCTTATTTAAGGTACTCGACAACTATTTCCAAATCAATTATTTTAAATATTATTTGTAGTACTCAATTTCAACTATGCATCTATCTATATAGACTTACTTAACTAATAGACGCGGTCAAATCTTATTCAAGACAAACTTTCGTCGTTACTATGACGATTACATTAAATGCAATTGTCATTCTCTTTGTAGTTCAGGTTAAGTTATGTTTTATGATTATTTTACTAATTTTTCCGTCGATATTCTTTGTTCTTACAGAGGAGGTAATTCTCAATGAAGATAAAACAACTGCTGAAGACAAAATGAGAATTATCGAAGGTAATAGTTAATATTAAGCTATTATCGAGGTCTATAACTGTAGGAAATATATATATATACTCTATTTAGGGATAGCTAATGTTATAAATAAAATCACAAATTGTTGTAAACTATTCTTTACATCAAACACTTTGACGTATTTTAGGAATAAAATTACATATATAAATATGAACATTTGTACATTGAACATTAAAAAAAATTCCATTATTTTCAAATCATAATTTCAACAAGATTACACCATTTGATTTGATTTGTGTCATTCTCGTTATAATGTTTTTATTTCTTTGACAATTATTAATAATCAAAATTATTACTTTTCAACTTTAGCACGCAGACGTCTTCATAAACAGCGATTGAAAGAGATTGGTCAAAGTCAAAGTATCCCAGACATGGATTTTGATCAATCAGAAATATACCAAGATGCCAAATTAGGAAGTAAGTAATTTTAGAAGACCAGTCTACATCTTAAATGTAAATTATCTATAACAAATGCCGAAATTATTTCATGTAGAATAATCAATTATATTCGTTTTAGTGAGCATATGTTTAATTCTAGGTATAACTGAAACATTTTCGTTTTTATGTTTAATTAATTTACACATAAATTTAATTTTAAAATGAAATTAACAGTTTAAAATATTGTAAAAGTTAAATTTTATTTAATATATAAGCATATATTGCAATTATATAGATCTGTCAAACAAATTTATCGCATATTATATTAGAAATAATTATGCAAAATAAAGGTAAGATGCAATAAAAGCAAAATAAAAACACTTTCTGCATAAAGTTAAAACTATTAAATTAAATTAAACTAAACTAAATACAATTTAAAATTTCTTTTCTTATTTATTTTATTTATTGTTGTTTTAGCGTTCAATTTTATTCAGAGAATGTTTTTATTATCTCTTTTTATTCCTACTCTTCGCCATATTATATAGAAATTATTATATTAATATTTTGAAATATGTATAGGAAATGTACAAATTGTTGTTTTAAACACTATATTTTGTAAGACATCATAAATAATTAAATTAATGAGAAATCCATCATTCGCATTATGACAATCGTACATGCATATACATTCTTCACTCAATATAAGATATATATTCTTAAAATTTACTTGTTTTTATATGAAATATGATTATATAAAAACAAGATAAATTTTGGTACTGATTCGTAAAGAATCAAGGGAATAAATGTGATGTATAATGTTTTTATGATTCTTTGAAAAGAAAAAAATATCTCTCAAACAATTTGATTAAAACATTTGTTTTTTCGAAGAACGTGCCAAAAGATATATTTAGTAATATTTTACGAATGCATTTAAGAATTTTTAATCATTTGAGTAAACAATGTTTAGTTAAACAATTATCTATATTAAATTTTGAAATAAAATAATTAATTTTAAAAAAATTCGTATAATTTGAATTAGAAATAACAAATAATAAACATACATTTTCAATTTTATATATTGATAATTTATAATTAACTTATTTTATAGAATAATATTTTTAAATTTTAGTAAGACATGAACGCTAATCCATATAAACGATTATAGCTCATAGTTTTCAGAAAATGGAAAAACTTTAGTTTTGATTCTTTTTAATAAACCAGTTATTTTAAAGTGAATAATAAATTAGATAATTTTGTAATTGATCGATCATAAAACAAAACACATATTGTAAAATAAACTAAAACAATTATTATTAAATCTAATTTGATTTTCTCAAATTCTTTTTTATTTATTTTCAAGGTAATATATTTACGCGGTCATACACCGGAATACGCAAACAACGACAGGAGCATTGTACCGGTTGCTGGCGAACAGAAAAGCGATTTAGGTCAGTGGGTCATTCTTTTACATTACTGATTTAGTTAAATTGGATGTGCTCATAAAATAGGAATATTTTTACATTGTTTAATAATTATTTATGTTGAACCATTCTTTCAATATATAATTCTGTATTATTAATTTGTTCGTATAATTAGTTCTGTAACCATCCAGACATTACCGGTATACATTTCGATGATTTCTATCTACAACAAAAATATAATAACAATTGTAACATGTTATATCTAAAAAAACTTCTATCTCGCTCGTCAAGGTTTTCTATTCGGCGAATGGTGAAAAGCCAACCGTTCTACTGGGCTGTGATTATCCTTGTCTTTCTCAATACTGTATGTGTGGCTGTTGAACACTACGGCCAGCCCCCCTGGATGCATGAATTCCTTTGTGAGTATAGTTCTCTTCCTTCTTTTCTATATGAGAGATCACTAAATCAAATAAAAGAAAAAAGAAATTCCCCGCTATGTTAAGGATTTTATTGTGGATAGCTAGCTACCTGAAAAATAGTATAGACTGAAAAGTTTTCATGAAAATAAAATAATATGTAGGGATTTTTTAGTTATAGTATTTCAATTAATTTATTTTGTTTGTATTGAGCTTTTCATTATACCTGTATTCTAACCTGTATTTTCAAATTATGTTATGATTAATTTTTTACAACGTGTATACCGGTCCTTATTGTCTACACAAATTAGGTATTGACCCGCTTTGAATAAAAGTACTTTTTATCAACGATAATCTTAATATTTTGATTATATACATCTTTTGTCTCTATCACTTCACCCAAACAGACCACGCTGAATTTGTCTTCCTAGGACTTTTTATGTTTGAAATGCTGATCAAGATGTATGGTCTAAGTCCACGTATATACTTCCAATCGTCATTTAACATCTTCGACTGTGTTGTAAGTTAACCATAATTATTTTAATGGTTTGTGAATTTTGAAATTTTGGACACAAAAAGTTGGAAATTTTCACAATTATTATATTGAATTATTTTTATTGACCGTTAAATATACTTTCTGAAAAGTTAATTCATAAAATTATTACAAATTTGAAATATATAGAATTTTTTTATATTTATATATGTTTAAATGTTACAGTTTATATTTATTTAAAAGGAAGTCAATATTCACAGTCCTCATTTTATCATCCTTCGAAGAGGGGACAGCATGACCAACGTTGTGAAATTCGATAATATATTTTTATCTTCAAATATTAATTAATCAAATTGATATACAAAGTAGAAGTTCCAATTTTAAACAACTATTTAATACTGATTTTATCAAAAACGTAATAAATCTATCTAAAGAAAATAAAGGTTTGTCTAAATTATATGATTATTACAGAGAATTTTTAATTTTAAATCATTTCTATTACAGATGAAGTTTTATTTCACGAATAAAAAAAATTATTTTAAAAATTTATATTATTTTGAAATATCGTTCGTGCAATTAATTACTAAAATAAAGGTATAGTTTAGAAATAATCTCTTGGAATAAAACACATTTTAAGCCTCTTTACATTTAATATTTATATTTAATTCGTTATCTGTTTCCTGCATGCCCTGTAAACTCCGTATTAATAAAGCTATACCATATTGAAATATCCGAGTCAGAGAGATAGTGAGATAAGATTTTGACGTGGAATTTAAAAATAGAAGAAAAAAATAATAATACGCATTCATCATGTATGTATATAACCACCACGTGTTAAAAGACTATATTTCAGATGCACGTCTTGTAAACTTTTCCATACCTTCAAACAGGTCATTGTAGGCAGCACATTCGAAATTGTTTGGGCTTATATTAACCCCAACTCCAGTTTTGGTTTGAGCGTTCTACGAGCGCTTCGACTACTTCGTATTTTTAAAGTGACCAGGCAAGTGTTTATCGATTGGCTAACTGACGATTCACCCCGTATTGGATGAATTGTTGAGTAGCTAGTCACTATCTGGGCCAATCACAATGTTACATATTATGTGTAGTTATGTGTGATTTTGTTTAATTTTTTGTACACCTTGCATTACTGAGTGTAGCTTAGCTATTTTTTTAGAAGAATGTCACGTCTGTATGTTTTGTAACTGTCGTTTGTTTCGTTATTTTGATTTAATTGTTAGTTTATTTTATTATTTGAATTAATTTTGATCCTGAAAAAGGACCTATTTAATATTAACCGATAAAGAACGACGATGAGAACCTTTATATTAAAATAATTATTTGCGTTTAATTTCATTTTATTCCAATGTTAAATCAATAATATACCAATATGATATTATTATAATAGCATCTCCCCAATATAACAACAAATTATTAAATATTCATAAATGCCTTGTTTTCTATGAAGCCTGCCAAATCATTGTATATATATCTCTTTGTTCAAATAGACAATAAACTGTAGCAAATATGACAACGTTATTATGTAGAAAGAGATGTGTATCATAGGCTTAATGATATTTCTGAAAATGTAAATCTAGTGGAAATGGAGGGGATGGATGATTTCTAAACTGCTATAGGCTTAGAAAATTAATATATTATTTTATTGTATATTTTTTTCATTCATACAACCAGAAAATTGTTTATTTCACAATAATAAAGACTATATTTTAGATATTTACATTTAGGAAAACTAATTTCTACTTTTCTGATATGATTTTTTCTATCTGTATATGATCTGAATATGAATTATTATTATTGTTAATAACTCCGAATTTAGGTAATCTCTGGAAGCGTTTTTGAACTTATTTTTCTTCACTCTACAACATCAAATTCTTTTGGAATCACTGTAATACGAGCACTGCGTATGCTTCGTATCTTCAAAGTTACAAGGTTGATAAAAAAAACATAATAAACTAACCACCTTGTATGCATCTTGTCAAATACGAAGGACTTCGTTATAACATTTCGGTCCAATGTATTTATATGTAAAACAATATTTGACTGAAACATGAAACAAAAAAGTCTAAATTCTCTTGTTGATATAATTTAATAAATTTAATCTTGGTAATATTACACTTGGACCATCTTCATATATTTATAAATTTCTGCAAATATCGCAGCATGAAAATCTTCTCTCTTTTATATCTTTTCTATTTATCGTAAATATTTATAACAATAAATTGAACCAATGAGATGGCTTCTTAAAGAGGTTGAATAGCAATGAGGACATTATACCCCTACTTTATAATGTTTTTCAATGATCATCTCATATTTAAATTTATAGACATTTTTATAAATTTTAAAAATAAATAAATGTTGTTGTGTGTATCAGCTACTCAGAAAAATCATATTTATAAATTAAATAATGTTATTAAAAAGATATTATTGAGTAAAAGAAAAAATGAAAATTCTTTAAAAGAAGTTATATTATCTTCCTTGACCAAAATCAAACCGAGAATCCTGTTCAAACTAAAAATCTATATGAACTTTGCTATTTATTGATTTAGCGAAATAGTGTCAAGATTCTTTAAAATAAATGACTTTAATGGTGATGTTTTGTTAATGTTTTACTATGATGATCTATTCTTTACTGCTTAGTTACCTTCGAATTAACATAAATATTTCATCATCTACCTCCCATTACTTGTCTGTTAGGGAATAAAAAGCATTTATACTACTAGCTACAAGGAGACATCATTATTGAAATAATTTATATCTAATTAATATATTAAAGAGTTTAAGTATACAAAGTAATCCAAATGGATATAGTAGTTAATTTATTAGTATCTTAAATTATTTTCGTCAAATGTAGCAATATGAAGCTCCTGTGCATTTTAAATGATAACTTTTATTACTTGATCTTTATATCGATTATTTGACATTCCTCATTCTACAATCTACGAAGGTCATCGCTGCTAGTCTTGCTGAAGTTATAGTTCAATCTATTGAACCCGATAAGTCGTTCGGAATCTCGGCTCTGCGAAGTATCCGACTTTTGCGAATATTTAAGTTCACCAGGTGATCAGGAAATAGATTTTAAAAAGTTTGGTTGTCGGGATTATTAAGTAGAGGCCGAAATTTTGTCGGAATTGGATTAAATATATTGTCTCTTTCTTTATTTTATGTTGTAAAATTTGGTAATTATGATTTCCTCTATTAATCTTTAAATGGAAATTTTGACCTTCTTTTCTGTAAAATATTCAAACCAAATTATGTAAACTGTATAAATTTAATTTTTCTGTATTCATTTTTCCTTTTAGTTTGTGTGACAGTGTTATTTTATTTGCTTTAACTGTATATCTACTAATATTAAATGCACTTAAATTATATTCCTTAACATTTTATATGACCATGATCAAATTTTTTTAAATTTAATTTAATCATTTTTAATTATTTTAAAGCTGATAATTTTTTCCTAACAATTTTTTCCGTTACACCAAATTGAATACTTTGCAAATATATTTTAAAAATATAAAACACTTGTACTTTTTATTGTTATACTTAGATAAATAATAATTTGAAAACAGGTGTTTGATATTTGAGACATTTGAGATTCTGAATATCCAATATCAGATATCTTTCATTTCTGATATTTATAAATTTCACTTTTGCTCGATTAAAGAAATAATATTCATAAATGATCTCTGCCCCATTTTCACGTCACGTTTTTGATTGGTAAATGTTGTACAGGTACTGGGCATCACTCAGAAATTTGGTCCTCTCACTCCTCAACTCAATGAGAAGTATTATCAGTTTGCTATTCCTACTCTTCTTGTTCATCCTCATTTTCGCCCTACTTGGGATGCAACTCTTTGGTGGAGAGTGAGTACTTTTCATCTTCCAATTTGTAGATTATTCGGGAGTAGTTACATATAAAATATATATTAACTAAATCTGTTCATGTTTACTTTAATAAAGTATTTGAATGAAACGCAACTAAATTGTAAATCTAAACTGTGTCATGTACTTGCCTTAAGGTATCAGATAAAAGGTAGTGATATGTCGTAATTAACTATAACATAGAAATATATATAAATTGATATTATATTTTGGCTATATCGATCTTCTAAAAACAATGAAAATTCTAAATGTATGTTGCGTTTTATTTAGGCAACTAATTTATTATGTTATCCTTTTCTTTCGAATTTTATTTTATTGTATTTAACTTTTACTTTTTATAATTTACCTTATTGCTTATTTCTTCGTACGTTGAATAATTGTTTGGTAATCAATTTTATTTCTTTGCAGATTTAATTTTAATGGCGGAAGACCTGCTCAAAATTTTGATACGTTTGTAAAGGCGCTGTTAACAGTATTTCAGGTAAATCTACAAGTTAAATAATAATTTATCTATTCTAAAAACTATTAAAAAATTTTATTTTTATTATATCCTATAAAAACCGAACCATTATAATGATTTTTTCAACATTTAATACGCCAAAAAACATTTATTTTTATTATCTGGTCGAGTTTTAGAGACCACACTAACTTAAATCTAATGCATTATTCTTGCATTGCTTGAATATATCATGACCTACTAACGATGCCTTAACTAAAAGGTAGAATATTTTTCTGACTGCTCTTTTGGTACTATCTATATTCCACTAAATATATTTCTATTATATATTTCACAAATTTTCACTCAGTGCACAACATTTATAAATATAAATTATTTAAATATCCATTTTATTTCGGAAATTATTATTTTTTAAATGATTTAATTTACTTTATTTATTCTTTAGATAGAACAGAAATTAGAATTTTTTACTGTTTCATCTATTTACTCTTCAAATACTAATTAGTCTGCAGTTAGTAGTAGATGAATATATTCTAAGGTTTACTTTTTTATTCATTTATTTATTTATTTAGTATTCCATCCAAATATATAATTAACTAGTTGAATCAGCATATCTAACTATTCTTCCCAATAGTCTTTTACTCAATCGTTTTTACCTTTTTAAAACAATTTAAAGGGAAAAAATATTAACTATTTTACATTTCTTAATTATAAGTGATTATTACATTTTATTGAGATACACTTAAAATACGAAATGCATTTAAAGATGTCTATTAGTATATTTTTTTAAATTAAAGATATTAAACTACTGCTTTTAAAACTACTTACTTCTAAATTAACCATTTTACAAAAACATCAAAAACATAAGATGAAACTCGTATCATTTATAGTTTCATACTTTATTATAAAAAAAACTATATATTAATATTTGCATCATGTTTCAATTATAAAAATAATGCATTGCATTTTTTCCGTTTCACTTAAAAGAAAACTATCATACAGTTTTTGACCCTATTTCCTTATGCACAGTTTTTAATACTTTTTCTCTGTTTTTCCCCTTCCTCTCCTCTTCCTCTATGACTCTTCCTTTTGCTCACTTTCTCGCTCTCTCTCCCCCTCTCTCGTTCGCTCTCGAACCTTCCTCTTTATTTCGGTCCGACTCTCGATCTATGCATGCCTCTGCGCCACCGACCACCTCTTGGGCGGTGCTTTCTGTAGATTTTAACTCTGGAGGACTGGAATATTGTCATGTATAGTGGGATCAGAGCAGCACAGGACAGCGCTTCCAAGATACCCATGATTCACGCCTTTTACTTTATTGTCCTCGTGGTATTTGGTAACTGTATCCTTTACACTGTCGATCGCAGTGTAGCCAACATGTTTGTCTTCTTGTGTCTATCCGTCTCCTCATTGTCTAACCTGTCTAAGGGAAAACAAGTTTTCAAAAAAACACAAAGCAAACGAATTAAAAAATTTAATTATTTAGATTTTCAATGATATATTGTCATTAAATTCATTTAATGGTTCAAGTTAAATAAGTTTAGAAATTAATAGGGTTTTGCATTACCATCGGTTTCGACAAAAATATTGAAATATGTAATCAAAGTCTTCTACATTCCATTTTCTGGTTGCCTTCAAGATATATTATATCTATATCCTTTAGTGAAGTAGTGGCATTCCTATTTCCCAAAATTTATATCATACAAATACACCCTTGCATATTGTTACATTTTTTGTATACGCATTATACCTAGTTCGTGGTTTATGTCTTACTTCGTTCTTGCTTTTATGTTGCATACTACTTGATTATATTTGTTCTCAATTGTACTTCGTAAGCCCCATCTGTTTGTTATTGATTTAAAAAAAATAAATTGTGTTTCTTATATAAAGTAATCAATAAAAAAGCGCGAATGAAAATATGTTTGAAGTGGGGCTTGTGATACACTTGTATATTTATGTGTTTATAATTTAGATATTTGTGTGTTTTTGTATAGACACAATGGTGAATTTCAGCAGTAAATTATTTATAATATAAAATTAGACAACAATTTCTAAAATTGCTCTCTAGTTGATAAAGAACAGTACTGTATAACGTGTAGTAAATTGGTTTAATAATTATTATAAATGGCATAACTTGTGTTAAACGAGCGACGAAGCTGTTTCAAACAATCGCATAGAATGTTTAATTGATGTACTATTGCAGATATTAACTGGCGAAGACTGGAATGCAATTATGTATCATGGAATTCAGTCACAGGGCGGTGTAAATGGCGGGGGGATGTTTTTATCATTATATTTTGTTCTACTTGTGGTATTTGGTAATTGTATCCTTTCCGTGTTTTGTGCATATATTCTAATTTATGTAAACTTTTAGAAATTTCATAGCAGTATTACTTATAATTATTATATATCTTCCATTATTTAGTTTCAGAAGTATATTGTACCTACTGTTGGTCCTTTCTTTTCAATTCTGGTCAATATTTCTCAATCAACAAAATGCAATTTCATTAACTGTAAATAATTTAGTGAAAATCGGTAATATTCGACCAGACTTTGATCCTCGAACCCTCTAAATATATTCGATGTGTATGAATGTATAAATTGTTTACGATGTAGTTCAATTCTACTATGAGTGTATATTTGTTGTATAAATTGTAATAGTTTTCGGTAGATTTTATATTTCCCTATATAATAGTAGCGTTGTTTGCATAATTAATTGATTTTTGTTATATCGGAAGATCAGGTAAAAATTATTCAAGTAAGTATATTGGCAATAATATTAATTTATTAATGCATCGGTTTATTTTTCTATTTAAAATTATAGATTCATTCTATGTATTAAAAATATAATCTGCTTCTTTGACAAGCTAACAAGTCACGTCTGTTACACCCTATGTGACACTGTTGACTTCCTATACCTATTTTAAATTCCTTGACTTGATAAAACCATCCACCACCACCACAATAAGATACCCTCCTGAATGTTTTCTTGGCTATCGCCGTTGACAACTTGGCCAATGCGCAAGAGCTGACAGCTGCGGAGGAGGAGAGAGCGGCAGAAGAAGTAAGATGATCTGGACATTTTATCATTGAATTGAATTCATAAACTACTCAATTAATTGTTGCATCGTAAAATAGAAAGAAAATATTTTGTTAAATGTATTTTAGATTATCAATTGACATTCATATTTGAAAAAATATATAATAATCCATGATACAAATGTCGAAAATGGCAGTTTATACAAAGCAAAAATTGTTTTTAGTAAAAATTTATGAATGCATATAATAGACAAAATATACGGTTTCTCTTTATTACCCAAATTATCCAAATGGATGTATAAAACCGAACTATAAGATTTGTGCTTATTTCCGCTATATTTTTAAAATTCATTAACACGTGTTTATTTCTATTTCTATTTTATTTCAATTTATTATTCCTAAAAAATATATTTAAAAAAAAACTAAATTCGATATTACAAATTGTGATGTATTAAGTTTCTGGCTACATTATATTAATTAATTAATATAATAAATGAAATATAAAAATTTAAGTGCTTTTAACGCCCTTTATATTTTTTTTCGCAAAGTTCTTATAATATTTTCTAAATCTTACCCACCCCTTTTCCTCATCACACATTCAACAAATCGGAACTAGTTAGGATTGCTCTCAATCATCCAGTTCCGATCACTCCTTTTCAAGACTCTACTAACTTATATTTTCCTTGGTTGACCTATAACGATTTTCTCTACCTATGTATAGCAGGTGAAGAGTGTTCAGTTCACCTTTCTTAAGAATTCTTCAGTTTTTAAAATAAACCAGAATGTTCCATTTATTTGTTTAGTCAATTGCGCATTAATTGCAAATACCGAAACTAGTGAACGTTTTTGAATGGTCAATTTCCGGAAATTTTAAATTAATTTAAGTACAGCATAAATTTTATGTTTCTTAAAGGATTTCCGTTCTGAGTTTATAAAATGTTCGTGGATGACTTGCTTCGGTCACAAATGGAATAATAAAGTCCAAGTTGAACAAAATTTCTATATTTTTAATCTAAATATATCCCAGCTCTGATTTAGTTGAACCATTTAACAAGTTTAGACAATCTGTCTTTCGTTCCTTCTATAATTCATCAAAACTTGTCTATTGATTATCAGATCTAATTTCAGATTCTTTCCTATATAAACATGATCAGTTTGAGCATAACTTATATACATTCAATTCTGTTTATACACATACAATTCTATTTCAAAGTCGATATAACATTTATTGAGGTTTTTTGTTATCCATTTGGTTGCTTTACAAGAACATTTCCATCGGAAATAATAACACTTCTAATTTAATTTTGTAAATATGATGTGAATATTTTGTAATTAAAAAGGCTACAATTCTTTCCCTGTTTAGAAACGCAAAGAACAGGAAAAGGCCGATATGCTGGAGAAGATGGAGGCCGGTGCGGCGGGTGGACTTGAACCTCCCATGGTTCAGATCTGTCCTCCATCCCCTCAACAAAACGATGGCGGCGCTGGCTTTAACTTGTAATTTTTGAAAAATATTCGCTACCTATTTTTAATAATTAGACATTACAATAAGTTAGTTTCTAAATAATCAATAAATTATGGGTTACAATTTATATAGAATCTCGAATCTCCGAGATTTTACCCGCCAACTATTATTATTAAATCTTATTTAGAAATCTTCAATAAAACATCAGACTTACTTTAATCCTTACTTAATATACTCGTATTACATAAATTCACTTTCCCCCACATAAAAAAATAGTTGCATTACCTTATCAGAAAAACTGTTGAACCGTTTATTTATTTTTAGTGACACTAAAGGAATGAACTGCACAAAGGAAAAGGAAGCAATGATTGACAAGAAACCCAACGGAAAATTGTCGGACAATCATGGTACGTACTGTGAAGTTTTTAATTAAATCTGGTGAAATGTTTTTGAAACAGATCCGTTTTTCTCTATATCTATCTGTCTATTATTACTTTCAATCTATTTATGCAGTCAATTGTGTGTTATAAACAGCTATGCTTAACGTTATCTGGTGGATAAATTTTAAATACTTCTTTCCACATGGTTATAATTAAAAGTTTTAATCTTCTTTGTATAAAATAATTCATTCACTTCAGAGACGGACTTGAGTGTCTTAATTATTTTTACAGAAAATTGTTGAAATTGGCTTAAATTCAAATAACCGGAGTTTATTCTATTATGTATAAGAATCTATTTTTAAACTAATACTAATTTATTATTTCAGGAAGAATTTAAGTAGATTATTTTAACAAAGATTCAAATGCAATAAAACCAAAATAATAACATCGAAGAATAAACTACACAAAAGAAAAATGGTTAGCACAATAATATTGCTGAAAAAATATTTTATTTGGCTTCGTGATATGTATCCAGCAATATATAAACGCAAATATAAAAACTAATTATAAAATTATTTTATCTTTTGAAAATTAAGAATCCATATCAATGCTAAAAAGAAGTAAACAAATCGTGTTAAAAATATTTAATGATGAGGCATTGAGAAAAAATTATGGAAGAATCACGCAAAACCACGAAAGAAGTTTATCAAACATTTCAAACAACTTTAGAGTTCTAAATGAGACGAATTCATAGTTGTTCTTCTGCGCAAAAATTAAATAATATCCTCAATTATAAACAGTGCAACATCCACCTAAAATAGATATTTTGGTATATTTTATTATTTTGTGTCTTTTACGTACATATTTTGAATTAACGTTATCTTTAATGTTAGAGAAATTATTGTATAATTGTGCGTAAACTTTTCAATGTGTTAATATATATTGTTATTATTGTTACATATCTTAGATAAAAGCAATGATTATACGAAATTAACCAGATCAACTTTTAAACATGGTTATATATGTAAAAATATCTGAAATTATGTTATTAATCGTTGAGTAAAAATGTGACTCATAAAATATCTACTTCTTATGTAAACGATCTACATATATTTAATAGTTTAACGATAGGGAACAGCTGTTACTTTTTACTATTGGATATGTTTGCAAACGTTAGCATTTCCTAAATATCGTTGACTATTGAAATATGTTTATTATCTATTAAAATGTATATGTACATATGCTATACAGAAAAGAGGAAAAGGTGGATACCAAAGTTACGTGTAATGGTTTTATTTCTGTAACTTCGACCATAACAAATGAAAATTCTTTTCTAAAAGAACTCTTATTCTTTAATCACAATTACTATAAAATCTTTATACAACGTATTGAGTTAAAAAGTAAATTCATTGAAGAATTATTAATATCTATACGGGCATATGCATTCAAATTTACTAAATATATTCGGTCAAAATATTTAGGAAAGTGAATAAGAAGCTGACACAAACAAAATTGTAGTTTAAAAATAGGCCTCCTACATCCCTCCGATTCTGTCTCTATTATGCCTCCTACATCCCTATCTTTTTGTCTTTAATATCAGGAGGAACAGGAAACTTTGCCTCTGTGGAGAGCGAAGATTCGGGGAAAATAGCGGATGGAGTAAATCTACCGCAGGGGAAACCAGTTCTACCTTATAGTGCCATGTTCATCTTTGGACCAACCAATCCGTAAGATATAAAGATATCAGTATATAAATAAAATATTAAAAATAGTACACAGTCGGTCGAGAGGTACACTATAAAATTATTGAATTATTTAAAAATAATGACTTTATTTTAAAATTGAAATTCAAGTCGACAAAAGTTTCATAAAAAATAAAAATAACATTTAATGATTGTTAGTTTTCAATAATCCTATTTTTTGTAAATACTTTTTATATGTAACATCATACTTAAGTTTTAAATCTAAACATAAACGATTTGTTCATTTTCATAATAACCTTTATATATTAACATCAAAAGTAAATTTCGTTATTTTAATATTATATTTACTTTTATTTTTTTTATATATAAATAATTAACTGATTTCTTAACAGCAAATAAAGGAATATTTACTAATATATTATCAAAATAATTTAAATAGTTCTTTTTTATTATTTAAATAAAAATATTTTAAAAATTGTGATAGTAGACATTAAATGTTTTAATAAGAATGCCGAATGACCTTTTATACCGTATGACAAATAATAGGCGCAATTTTTCTGTGTTTAACTTAATAGTGGCAGTAATAATGTAAAATTTTAATTATGGTTCATAGAAATTAATCCACTTGTATTTCCCACTTTTGCACAACAGGGTCCGTCGATTTTGTCACTTCGTAGTAAATCTTCGCTACTTCGATCTCTTCATCATGATTGTTATTTGCGCCAGTAGTATCGCTCTTGCAGCTGAGGACCCAGTCAAAGAGTTCTCTACGAGAAACACTATTTTGGAGTATTTTGATTACGCTTTCACCGGAGTGTTCACGGTTGAAATGGTTCTTAAGGTAACGCCTACTATAATTAATGATAATGTAATTTAACTTGGTTTAATAATAAAAAGGGTTCATTTCATTCATAATATCTTTTAAGTCTATAACTCGAGATAAATATGTATATGGGGTAATCCGTTTTACTTACTTTCCAGATCATTGATGTAGGCATCATTCTTCATCCAAATTCGTATTGTCGAGATCTCTGGAACATTTTGGATGCGGCTGTAGTCATTTGTGCATTAGTTGCCTTCATTATAAGGTCAGCATTTCTATTCAGCTTCTCTTCAAAGTTGATAATATTCCATATATAAACCTGAATTGCATTACAAAAACTCTGTTATTAATTAGAGTTTATTAAATTATGTGAGTGTATTCATGATCTTTTTTTTATTGGTGAAATAATTCATGATTGCATTTCTAAAATCAGTATTAACCTGTCTTCAATAATATTTTCAAATGTTTACTTTAGTTTGATTTATAAAGTTACTGCACATACATAATAATATAGCCGTAAGTATAGCAGCTATTCATGGTTCTCGTATAGTTCAGATAGATGATGGTTGTACTTTTGAAACCATTAAAATCGATATTATACTCAATAATATTTCAGCCGGTTGAATCAAGTTGCTGGGTAAGTGTCAGTGTTACCTCATTGTAAATCTCCAAGCAGTCCATATATTGTCCTCCTGACTTGTATCTATATTTCTGTGAAACCTCTTAATTATGTTTCTTACATGTGCGTACCTATTTTATGAAAGTAGTTCCACTGTGCAAGCCATATACAATTCTTATATATATATATATATGCTAGCTAAGTGCCTTTATTGTCACCTTCTATCTTCCCCTGTCTCTAAATAACCTTTCTGAACAGATCAGTTATCCATCTCTATGTATTCATTGATATTATTTATAGTAACTTGATTTCGTGCTTTTAGATGATATATCGAAGTTCACCTGCTTTGCTACTATAGGTAGTCTATTTTATGTTTTATTTTTTATGATTTTTTTATTGTATATTTAAAAATATTGTTTATCTGTAACATTCTTTTAACAGCAAAAACATCAGGTAGGTAACCACGAAAACATATCAAAGCTTTCTACTCATGGTTGATTCCTTTAATTTCTCGGAACACAATCATCACACATATTAACTCCACATTTTCTCTGCAGCAAGTTGACATAATGAGCCATTTTCCTCATTTCTCAAAACTACAAACAAAATATCCTTCTATATATTTCCAAAAAAACGTTTTGTAGACTTTCGGTTGCATATTAATATTTTTAATTGTGTGAAATCAACATAGATCAAGCATACATTAATTAACTAGATCTAAGATTAGAATTAAGGGGAATTAATAATATATAATTAGTTTTTTATCAAAATGAGTTCAAACGAATGTATAAATAATATATGTGCATATACGTTGAACATAATATATAAGAAACTAAATATCAAAATTATTAAATAAGTATAAATTTTAATCCATTAGTAGTTTTACGATTTGTGGAAATTCTGCACTCTAAGTTCCTCTATATACTGTACATTTTTTCTTTTCACATATAAACTACAGAGACAATACTTGGTGGTGTATTAACCTCTGAGTTTGATAAATTCATCACTACACTACAATACGATTAGATTACTTTAGATACACATTAGTATTTTAGTAATGGGACATTAGTTGCATTATGTAAGAATATCAATGCGCATACTTTTATTTATTCACACCAATTATTCGTGTTATTAAATATACTTTCAAATAATGCAATAATATGACAATGGAAATGATATATTCACACTAAAACACACTAAACATTCAAATATTTATAATGTAACAAATTTTGTCTATCGTAATTTAAATGTTAAGAAAACTTCACTAGATAAATAATTTCATGATAAATAATAAATTTAATTCATTGATTAAAATTTAATTTTCTTTTTAATTGAATTTATTTATTTCGTTCGTCTTGGATGGTTTCTTCAGAGTATATATCAACTGTTTTGATCATTCAAAATTAATTTGTTAAAAGCTTTCCCACAGGCGTTGCATTAAATTTTTTGTTTGTATGAGTAGTATATATAAATGTGTGTACTTTATCTAAAATGGATTAGTAATTTAGCATAGTTTCGTGTATAAGAATTATTGTAGTATATGTATTCTCTTTGTATAAAATAACACGTACCTATATGTTCTTCTCATGCCTGCAGTTTTTACTACAACTAATATTAACTACATATTTTGTAGTTGTATTTTTTCCTCGGTATTTTCTTATTTCAAATTTGATGCTTATTCTATATTGACATCATTTCTATATAATCATCTGCATTATACAGTGATGCGATCAGTGGACGGTAAGTCTTAACTATTTAGCCTCAAGTCATATTAAGTCTAATATGTAGTCTCACATGTCATATCCAATCACATTTGAGTATGTTTCATTCACTATCTCACTATAAATTAATATGTTTACGAATCACGAATAATTTTTAATGATATCTAAATCACAATATGCCAAATTTAGTTCATTATATTTACCTTGTATAGTGTAAGATTAGGTCAACTCTTAGTACAATTAATTAATCATGCATTCTTTATTTTATAATGAATATTGTGACGAACAATACTCTCCTTTATGTAAACGTACAGAAATAAGGCAGCATTCATTATATTGGTAATAATTAGTTCAAGTTATACAGTTTATTACAGTCTGGTAATTATTTTATTCATTTCCATTAAAGATGTAATCGATATTGTGATAGCCGGGTTTAAATTGATCCCTGGTTTCTGAAACAATGTTGTGAATCTTCGTTCGCGTTATTCATGAATCAATTAATACGACTATATAGCTACAATTTATGTTTTAAAAATGTAAATTTAATAATTGTTTGGTTATTTACATATTGCAGCAATCGTATTGAAAAGTAAAGTTTTTAATTCTTTTGTTTGCGCCCGTGTGTTTATTAGTTACATTAAAACTATATAATCAGCCATTTTCTGAATCACTGTTTTATTGTGAAATAATTTATTTATATATAGATTATAATATTTAATCATTAATTTTGATATAAATTTTATAAAACTTTGTGTATCTAAAAATAATTCAGTCATTTATTTATTAATAAATATGGTTTATTTATTTTAACAGCATTTGCTAAACTTCCGGTTCACAATATCACACGGTCTTTCATCAAATCACTGATTAACGTTTTTGCTGTAACATTTACACCTAGCAACTATCCCTAACATATTTGAAAAAAGCTGTTTCCATCTTTCTTTTTTTGTGTTTTCAAATCAGAAATAAGTTTTCTCCTTTAATCCCTTATACCTATACCTAAAAGCCTGCTTGCCACTATTTTTAGTTTTCGACAGAATTCATGCATCCACTGTCTATTTTTAAAGTTTTTTGGTAGTTATGCGTTTTTTCTAAGATTTCTTTTGACAAAAGTTATGCGGTTACATGTGGCAAAGTGAAGTCGTGTTTATTTATGAATGTGATTGCATAAATAAGTATCTTGATTCTAGTTATTTATATAATATATATGTGTATATATTTTTTCAAAGATTGGTTTGATTCTAAATTTACTCCCACATTGCTGACGTTAACATGTTAAACTAAGCCTGAATTAGTGGTTTATTAAACACATTTTTCTATGTATATGTATATAAATATACATGATCATTCTGTGATCATCAGTTTATCCTTTTAAATGATTTTCATTTTAATTTTATCTTAATACTAATAATGTAATGGTATAGTGAAATAATATGATTTTAAGCAATTTAATACTTATTATTAATCAACGTCCTATAAAATGGTTTTGAATACATAAAACTAATCATATAACTCTTTTTTATATAGTGTGGCAGTGAATTGAGAATGTTGAGAATTTTAACATAATGCTAAACCATTTATGTGATATTTACAGCAAAACTGGAGGCAGTAATTCGGCCAAAAACTTGAACACAATCAAATCGTTGCGAGTTTTGAGGGTTTTGCGACCTCTAAAGACAATCAACCGAGTGCCAAAACTTAAAGTGATTATTGATATTATTTTGCATTAATTTTCAGTTTTAGTTCTAATTGTCTTAGCGCAACTATAACATTATTTAATTACAGTTTTAAATATGTATGTATTATGTGAAATATGTGAAAATGTGAAAATATTTCAGTTGTAATATATAACTTTAATTATTTAGTTAATATCCGTCTATTTTTTGAATAGTTATTTTATGAGATTTATGTAGCGTTTGGAAATGTTATATGATTTCATATATTTACGAATCCACTATTAAAAGTTTATTAAAATGTAAAAATTCCAAATAAAAAATTAATTTTTAATTATTTTAAAAATCTTTATAACTTTTTAAATCAAATATCAAAATAAAATTATTTATACGATTAACAGCAGTCAATTATTTTTCCCAATTGAAGTATTTGTTCTACTTATTGTTCAAATTTAAAATATATATGACGACCCTTCTTCCAACCTACCCTGATCCTATCTCATTTCTTTCAGGCCGTCTTTGACTGTGTCGTAAGCTCCCTCAAGAACGTCTTCAACATCCTTATCGTCTTTTTTCTCTTCCAATTCATCTTCGCTGTAATTGCTGTCCAACTGTTTCAAGGAAAATTCTTCTACTGCAACGATGCCTCTAAAAGTACCAGAGAGAAGTGTCAGTAAGTTTAGACGCATATAAATTGCTTTGATACAAATATTTCGGAAGAAAAATTAAAGTTTAAAATCAATATTGTTTAGATTAATTATTATAGTATAGAAATTATTGTAATACAATCTAAAAACGAATAAGAAAATATGGTTTAATTGTATCTCTTGATGTTTTGATTCTTTTAAAATTTTAGAACTCGAACTTATTTTATTAGTATTATTGAACTCCTTAAATTCCTAGAAATCAATCTAATTTATATTCATGAAACAATTGTCTTCGAAAAATTTAGAGGACAATTTATAAGTTTCGAATGGCCAGATGATCCGGCCACTATAATTACGCGGGTCTGGGATCACTACAATTTTCGCTATGATAACACCATTATGGCCCTGCTTACCCTCTTTACCGTTACAACGGGAGAGGGTTGGCCAGAGTAAGTAAAACACTGGAGCAGTCTCATTCTTAGGCGGAAAACTTAGCTGGCAAAATGTTTGAGAGTTCATTTTGACACAAAAAGTAAAGGATGCTCCCTCCTTAAAAACAAATTGAAATGGGTGATTGTAATTTACACTGACTAAGTTTGTACAGTTTTGAGATTGTATTGTGTTAAACATTATTATTCTTTTTAACGCTATAAAAATGTGTTATCCATTAAACGAAAAAAATTATTAATTTAAAAATTTTGTAAAATTTATATTTTTTTCAATAAATTTCAAAACACGACTCTGTCGACGTAGATGAATAGAATTTAAAGACAGGTGAATGCATTTTTAGTATAAATTTAGTTTTAGTAAATTTAGATGATAGCCGTTTATTTTAGATTATGACATTTTAGATATTAATTTCATTTTTAGAATATAGATTTTATCTTTTAGTATTTATTATAGGGAGCAATGAGTATCTTTTATCTTTACTTTTATTGTGTTTTACATCCAAACGCACTTCGCTTATTCTTATGTGCAACTTTAGAGGACAATTCTTTGAATACACTGAAGCACAAACTCCCGAGACTAAAAAGCGCGAGTGGAAACTGCAAGATTTTCACTTTGACAATGTTTACTATGCCATGCTAACACTTTTCACCGTGACGACAGGGGAGGGTTGGCCCACGTATGTATCCTATATTGTTGTGTAAAATGTTGGTCGTGTACTTTGTGTTGTGTTCTGCTGTGATGGTTGCTACATATTATGATATGGTTATAATCATGTTTTGTCTTGAAAGTATATAACGGTCGACAAGGAGTATGTAACAAATATGTAAATATACTTCAGTATGTGTTTTACATTTTGTACATTCGTATTTTGATGAGATTATTTTACATACGTATTTAAAGGTGTTTTCCCATATTTGTCACTAATATTTGTCGTCGGCCATTTTTAGAAAGTTACAATTAAATGTATTGCCTTTTATAAATTTTAATAAATGGGCAGGTAAAGTTTAAGAATAAAGCTCAATACCTTATAGAAAAATATTCTTTTTTTACATTGTATTTTTGATTAATCCATATTAGTTAATTCTGTAAAATAAACTTTTAATTTTAAAATTTATTTTCGGTAGTAAAAGCTTTTATTATTAACTTCTTTAATGTTTTATAAAATTTGAAAATCAAATTATGTAGATCATAATTTAATATTATAAAGTGTTTAATTATTACGAAATAATTTGAATTGTGTTTTTAAAACTTGAAATAAATTTGTTGCATGTTCCTCTATTATTGGTTGCTTTTATTTATTTATTTTATTTATTTTTTAAATAGTAAATATTTCGAATACAAATTTGTATTGCTTCATTGTTTTATGTTAATATCTGTTTATGAATTATTAATCATGTTAAAATTGTAAAATTTATGTGTTAACTATAGTATTAAAATTTTTTCATAATAAATCTTTGAATATGTTGCCTTCGTATTGTATATTTTGCATTTAATTTCAAGGTTTTATGTCACTATTTTCAAAGTTAATTTTTAAATGAATTGATATAAAAAACAGCCTGTAGACGCTATTCACAGATGCGTCTTTAAAAAACACTACCTTTATTTTAACTATTTTGGTTACTTTATCGACATTGACATTTAGTGACATTTATATTTTATATTTATCATCAGAGTCCTCAAGAACTCAATGGACGCCACAATGATAGATCATGGTCCGAAGCCCGATCACCAGCAGGAAATGGCAGTTTTTTATGTTGTCTTCTTCATTGTTTTTCCATTCTTCTTCGTCAACATCTTCGTCGCGTTAATCATTATCACCTTCCAGGAACAGGGAGAGAATGAGCTGATAGATCTGGACCTTGACAAAAATCAAGTATGCTCCATTTTTTGGAGATAGAGTGAAAGTATTTTTTATAGATACCTGTAATTTCGAATCAAAATTTAAAAATTGAAATGTGGTTGTTATACAGAGCCGCATGCATTTAATAATGTTTAATCAAGTTACTTTTTACATGGGTCGGTCGGGGAGGGAAGGAGGGTAAATGATAGCGACACAATCTGTAATGAGAGGTACCTAAGATTCTGCCCACCCCCTTTGTGGACCCTTGATATCTTCATATTCAAAATTTTACATTTGTTAGCATTATAGAACTGATTTTAAAAGTTTTCCACTTTTTTCAAATTTCAGAAACAGTGTATTGATTTTGCAATAAACGCAAGACCGCTGTGTCGATACATGCCCAAGGACAAAAACTCCATAAAATATAGGATTTGGCGTCTGGTGGTGTCAACACCTTTCGAATACTTTATTATGGTGATGATCGCGCTCAACACTCTTATTCTGATGATGAAGGTAATCCAATGAGAATTGTATGAACAATTTTTGCAAAAATACTATTTGTTATATAAATATCAATGATAGATACTATTTTTAAAAGAGAGGTAAGGTTTGTATTTAATTAAAAAAGGAATAAAATCGTTTATTTTATAAACCATCATGGTTTTGACTGGTGGTTTTAATATAGATTTAAAATTTTGATTTTATCAACGAATATTATTATTTTAATATAATGTTATACTACTGAATATAATTGTCCTTACAAATATAATTTTAGAGGTAGGAATGCAAACCAGATATTATTGCATAATTAATCTATACTTAATATGTAAATTGAATTAATGTTTATGAAACATTTTTCCACTAACTGAATTTATAATATCAAAAATTTATTAATTATGGACAATTTCGATTTAGTATTATCCCTTCCCTATGTTTTAGTATCATCGACCGGAAAAGTCTTCTAACAATGCGGTTACCATAGATACAGACCAACAAACGTATCAAAATTACTGCAACACCCTCATCTACCTCAACTCGGCTTTCACAGTGATGTTCTCAATCGAGTGTGTACTTAAGATTATGGCATTTGGACCTAAGGTATTCTTCCCTTTGTAATATTCATATATCTCTTGGCAATAAACTTTAAATAAACTTTTATATCATTTTTATCAATTTCTATCAATTTAAGAATACAAAATAAATTATGGGTACAATAATAGTATAATTCACAATTTAAATATTTCGTACGAACTGTATTTAAAACTATTAAACAATAATACATTTATGAGAAGCATTTATGTTTGACAATTTAATGTTTTTGTTATTAATAGAACTATTTTCGGGATCAGTGGAACATCTTTGATTTCATCACAGTTATTGGCAGTATCACTGACGTGCTTGTTTCAGAACTTCAAGTAAGTATTACTTCTTCCCCGCATGTACAAATCCAAAAGGTCTAATTTTGCTTCTGCATGAATCTTTTTTAATTGTATAATCACCCTAGCCCTGATTATTAGAATAATTTATTTCAAGACTCTGCTTATAAAACCTCTCACAGGACAACATATATTCGTTTTGAGTTAAACTTTTATTTATTTAATTGTTGAATATTTAATTTTTTCGATATCAAATTTTCTCCACTTTTTGATGTTTTTATAAGTTAACTGATTGCTAGTTATTAAATTTCTGTTTATTTCTTGACTTGTTGATTTAGACTTGAAATTAATTAGTTATAAACGTCAGTGTCACCACTCCATATTTATAAATTGCCATCATCGCAAAGATTCACCAGCAAATAAAACTTGCCCTACGCTATATTAAATACAATCATTTGTTGTCATTTCAATTAAATTGGAGATGGTTTAATAAGTTAAAGAAAAAATATTTTATAAATTTAGTTGGCTTATCTTGTTCTATATAAAATGAAATAAAATAAAAACAAAAAACGATGATTATTACAAGTTTTTCATATTGTGGTTAATGTGCTTCATTCTTTGAGATCCTCTGCAAGTTCCAGTATGTACTTGTATGATCCTACATCTTCCTGCATGTTATTGCATGTTCCAGCCTGTATTTTCTTAGAAACTGCAAACTATTGATAAAAGTATTGGTGTCATTTTAAAGGTGAGACGAGCCAATTAACTTTAACTATTCGAAAAATATTCCTCTAGGCCTACGTTGGTAAATGGGAAACGCACGCTTTTAGCTTCATGATAAATATATTAGATCAATACTTCATCGAGGCGTTGATGTGACCCCTTTCTAACTTCCATCTATCTAGGACTCTGCCTTTCTTAATCTCGGCTTTTTGCGCTTGTTTCGAGCGGCTCGTCTGATCAAACTTCTGCGACAAGGTTACACAATTCGGATCCTGTTGTGGACCTTCATCCAGTCATTGAAGGCTCTCCCTTACGTTTTACTGCTCATCAACATGCTTTTTTTCATTTACTCAATCATCGGGATGCAAGTAAGAGTCATTTGCCTCTAGCAGTTCAAATATGTCTTCCAATGTAACATGTCTTCCAAGATGCAACATATTATAATATAATTTTTATACAAATTTAAACTTTAATATCACGATTTTATCATTCCTTAATAAAAACAAGTATTTGGATTGGTGTACAATACTCCAATGAAATAATTATTGATTTACTATTTAAGTTGTGAATTAAATGTTTATTAAAAAATAAGTTATCTTTTAAACTAACAATGTTTTTTGACAATTTAAATCTTTTAAATGAACAGTAATCAATAATATAAGGCTACAATAACTAATAATGTTTAATCCATACTAGTTAATAATTATTTTACAATTATTTTTTTGATTTCATTGTAGTTTAGTTTATTTTTGAAAATTTAATATATAAAATATTTTTTTTATTTTTATGATTTCACTTTATTGTTAAGTTTTCTTTTTTATTTTACCGTAGTACAACACACTAATACTTAAAAAATAAACTTTGTTATTTTAGTCTGTACTCTGTACCTATGTAGTAAGAATATCTGCAAACCTACTATTTAACCTTTTTTAATGTCATCAATAGGTCTTCGGAAACATTCAGCTAAGTTCGAATACACAAATCAATCGAAACACCAACTTTCAAACTTTTTTCAATGGATTGCTGCTGTTATTCAGGTAGAAAAATTGTTCCAATTTTATTTTCATATTAACACAGAAAGTTTTGAAGCATCTGAACACAATTTACCTATTTTCGGTTGCGTCAAAGAGGGAAGTACTAGTTTATATCTATAGTATAAATAGAAACACAAAATAAACACTAGTAAAACATTTCGAAAATTAATTGAAACTATAAATGAGTTTTATAGAACTTTCCAATAATTTCAGTGAAATCCGAAATATACAAAATTTATGATTCAGAACTCAATGATTCCAGATCAACATAACTTTATTCAAACAAATAATAATAAACTACATTTGTTTAAATTTGTCCCCTAGATGCGCTACTGGAGAGTCCTGGCAGGAGATAATGTTGGCTTGCGACGCAGACAAGCCCTGCGCCGGTGAAAGATCGGGACAAACGGATGTGAACGATTGTGGCAACAATTTCTCCTACATCTACTTCGTCTCATTTATTTTTTTCTGCTCTTTCCTGATGCTCAACTTGTTTGTAGCTGTTATCATGGATAACTTTGACTATCTCACGAGGGATTCCTCCATCCTTGGGCCTCATCATTTGGACGAGTACAGCCGAGTTTGGGCTGAATATGATCCAGGAGCCACGTGAGTTTTTTATGCACTGAAAATCAACTCTTGATGAATATGTTTCATTAATAATTTAGTAGTGTTTTTTAGCAAATTTCATTAAATTATTCTGACATATAGAATCCTTCAAATTTCCTACTATATTAATATATTTGAGTATTATATACATGTTTCAAAAATAATAAAATAACAATTTCATTTAAATGATGGTTTTAAGAGGTTATCTTACAAATTGTCAAGCATTAGATACTCTAAGACTTCCCATTAGGTCTCTTAATATTGCATATAATCCTTTTTAATAAATAATTTTGCGAATTAAAAAAAATAAAATATAAAATTCTCATATTAACACACGATTATTTCTTATTTCCACTTCATTTCAAACACACTAATGCGATCTTTCAAGCAAATCAACAAAAGCTGAAATTTTTGTTCTGAAATAATGTTTACCTTTTTTAAAGAATACAAACAATTTTTTTTTACAAAACTCTCCATTATGATATTTTTTATTTTAACAACTTAATCTTTTCCTGTTTCAAGAGGTCGTATCCATCACACGGACATGTATGAAATGCTCAGAAACATGGAGCCTCCTGTTGGATTTGGAAAGAAGTGTCCGTATCGCCTTGCATACAGAGTAAGTTCATTAATTTAATGGCATTATTTGAGTTAGAGTTTTTCAATTTTATTATATACTATACTGTCCTAAATTATAAATGATTTACGCAGAAATTGATTCGCATGAATATGCCGGTAGACGAACGGGGAACGGTAAACTTCACGAGCACCCTATTTGCTCTTATTCGTGAGTCGTTAAGCATCAAATCCGCCCCAGCTGAAGAGATGGACAATCAAGACGCGGAACTGCGAACAACCATTATCAAGATGTGGCCAGTCCAGGCCAAGAAATGTCTCGATCTACTGGTCCCACCCGATAAAGGTAGGGCGGAAGTATTGATAGATACTATACATAAGTGGTATTCAGAGAGGTTTTAGTTGTTTTAGAGATCCAACGAGAAGTTAGATGTGCTTATAATTTTGCTGTCATTTTCTTTGCAGTTTTTTAAGATAACGGATTGTAATTATTATAGGATTAAAAAAATAGTGAATTGGTTATTTTTATGTAATCGATATTTTGGATTATTTGCTTGTGAGCCCATCGATTTAAAGAAAATAATTTTATAAATTTTTGTTATCTTTGTTTATATCATCTATTGATGACTTTAATTTATTTAATAAAGTCTACGATATTCTTATTATTGCAATATTTCCGTCATATTTTTAATCTATATCAGAACTTGTCTACGAAAAAATGACAATTGGCAAAATGTATGCAGGACTCCTGATAGCTGAGAACTGGAAGGCATTTAAGAACAGTCAGTTCAAGGGCGGAGGTTCTGTAAGTGAAACATTTCTTTTGCAACTGTCTGTATATTAAACTTATGTATAACTATGATTAGTCAAATGTTTACATAGAGATAAAAATATTGCTGGTAATTCGAATTATAGCTATAGTCAATATAAACTTAAATGTGAACTGTTGTCTTTATCTTTTTTAGTCATTTAATTTTTATTTATCGTTATCTGTTTATCTATATCTTCAGGAAATGAGTAATTTTATAATTATCTAGATATAGAAGCTTAGATAGTTTTTACTAACTACAATCTATCGTATATAATTGTTTAATATCTTTTTTTACTTCTTAATGTCTTAATTATTTATTGTAGAATGTAATTTTGTTCTATTTATGATCATGTTTGATACAATCTTCTATTTTCATTCTTTTTTTCTACATCAGAATTGTTTTTATTGATTTGAGGTCCCGAGAATTGTTTTCACAGTGTGAATTCATTTATTAAAATTTTAAAATATATTTTAAATGTAACCTATAATAAAAAAAGCTGGTCCAAATTATTGTGTAACTTTGTTTTGTTTTATTTATAAATCTAAAAATGGGTCAGAAAATATCAGATTTTAGTTCTATATACGTTACAATAATTAATGTTTAAATAATTTCTTTTCTCCGAGATCCAATTTTCTAGATTAATATATTGTCTGTCTCTACTTATTTCTCTATTTCATTTACTTTAAATTCGTTTTGTGATGTTTGAATTTCCCAAAATATCAGTGACATATTCCCTCGCTTTCTATGACCATTATATATTCTCATTTATATGCATCTATATATCTGTGACACTTATTCGCTAAACCTTTTTGCTTTAGATTTATTCTTTGTAGATATATCATTAAACTTTTAATTCCTTTCATTAGCCAGACAAATTTTCTTTATAAGTTTTTCTCACTCCTAACCTAAAGAACAACTCTATAAAACAAAAGAATCTCTTTCTTTGATTCTTTTTTATTTTACTTTGATTCACCTTTTTTCGAAATATTGTCTTTTTCGTTTATCTTGTTCTTCTCTGACCTGCTCTCTCTTTTCCCTCTTTTCTCTCTTTTCACTCTCTCTTGTGTCTTCCTGTATGTCTTCCTGTATTTTCGTGTAAATTGTCTGGTTCAGATTCCAACGCCACTCCAAGCCCGATCCCCTTCTCTGAAACCAGTAGATGACGAGGTATCCCATAGTTTATGCTTTGCGAATGTGCACACTTTTTATCCTATTTCCTCTTGCGACAACTCTTAATATTTTTTGTTTCTCACAGTCTTGAAGTTTGGAAAAACTTTTCTACTTTGTTTCATTTAAAGTTGAAAGTTATACTCTTCTTGCGTGACACTAAAACATTCCTTTCATATATTTAGAAAGTAGTTTTCATTGTAGATATATTTTATGTTTCAAATTTTTATAAAATGTTTATATCATCTATATTAATTTTATGTTTTCGGGCAAAAAATATTTTTGTTAGAAAGTTTCTTTTGTAAATCTTTTTTTTGAAAATGTAAGTTTTTCAGCAATTTGAAAAAAGTATATTAAAACGAATTAACCTTTAAATTGTTGTTTACAAAACTGTGTAAACTTTTGAAATGTTATTAAATACAATTGTTTTTAATGATCAATATTTCGAAAAAAATTCGAAAAAGAATATTTCGAAACCAAAAGTCTTTAACTATTTTGATAAACACTTTAACAACACTTTTAAAGTATTTTTATTTAATAATGTTTAAGTATATAGTTAGAAAAAATAATTACCGCATATGTATGTAAGATTAACTTCTATAATTTCAAATGACAAAGCTATGAAATTACAGCATTTATTATAATTAAAATAGTTAAAGATTTTGGACCACCCTGTATATGACTTTTATTTATATAACAACTTAAAATCACTAATTAGGCGTATGTACAATTATTTTGTATACTTAATGACTCAATTTACTTATTTTCGAGTATTTTCTTAACGATTTCTCTTTGATTTGCGTGGCACAATATGATAATTTATTCTAAATGTTTGTGCTCCACTTGTCTGTCTTGATATTATCGTCACCTCCCTCTCCACATATCAGCCCCACTTCCTTCTGCCCCATATCGTTTCATTACGTTCCGTATTTTACTCCCATATCGCCACACAACAGGGCGACAATCCACTCTCCGCCTATAGGGACCGTAATACGGATAATGACACATCAAGTTTAAAGTATATCTCCTCTAGTATCTGCTCAAAAATAAAATTGTTCCTCTAGCGCAATTTCTCATTTTCTATTTACTATTTTTGTGGTTTTAATTTTACTCAAATACTGCAGTCTATTTATTTTATGCAACATGTATCTATAATAGCACCTCTTATAGTTTCACCAACAGTAGACAATTATTCAAAGTGTTGCTATATAGTGTGTATGTTATCTAGAATCCTGTATGCTAAACAATAAAATTGAAAATTATAACCCAATATTCTTAAATGAATCAAAATTTCCGTAAATTATATATTCTTATTATAATCAAAATTCGATTACAAACTAATTTTCATTTTTAATTTAAAAATTATCGATTTTATTCTTTAAAATATATTTTTAATAGTAATTTTCGCAAAAATATGAATAATACAATTGGTGAAACGCGGCACATTAAATTGTAGAAGTCACTTGGGGTATTCGGTTTTTATAGACTTTCCTTACATTTATTTTTTCATTAAGTCGGCTAACTTATTGGCTCGGTTTTTCGTCGCGGTGAAGAATACCCATCACAAATCCAACGCAAGTCTTGATTCCCATCGTGAATTTGAAGACGATCATTTGAGGTGACGGTGCTTACTCTTCCTTTTATCTACTATAATTTTTGATCCTGTCACACTGCTGTAATTCTTGTTTAAAGTAGACAGAAATTATAGTACGGTTTGTATTAGAGCTCTTAGCTAACTTTTAATTTTTACCGGTGAAAGAAAATTCGAAATAGAATATTGTCAAACTATTTATTTATTTTTAAACAAAATTGTATTGGTCATAAATTACTTTATCGAAAATATAAATTTCATTTATAAAGGGCAATACAGGTCAATAATAATATGTGTATACATATTTTCAATTAATCAAAGTTATTGTTTTGGTTTAAATATGAGTCATATTTACGGTCAATGTTATAACGTAGACATATTTCAAATATCTTTCATTTTTACTGTCCCATTCCAAAACATTAAAATCACTTTTCTAAAATAAAAAATGTCATTTTCAAACATTTTTATTAATTAGTATCGACCATACAAGTCCTGACGAACACGATCCAAAGCATCCAAGAAGATTCAGTTACTTCAAGAAGTCAGGAAAACATAGAGGAAGCAAAGATTATGATAACCCAGGAGAAAATTTACGGGACCAGGTAACCGCCATTTTTGGACAATTAAAGTTCAGAAATATTTATTTCAAATTTGACACAAATCCTTTTGGTTTTTTTATATTAATATTATAATGACAATGTTATCAGAGAATGCTTCAGAAAATACAATTAAATTATATTACAAAAGTTAAGAACTAAATACTAAATTCATTATTGATTTAAATTATTAATTGTTTGTGCTATATATTTGACCCTGATGTTTTGAAAAAGTTTTTAAGTATATCTTAAATTTTGAGCAAAATCTACTAAAAAATACAAATAAATTGTACAATATTCATTACCGCGTTTTAATACATTATTAAAAAAACATTATTAATGGTATTAAAATAATTTATATTTATAAAGCCACAAGTATGATTCTTTACGAAAATGTTCCATTATTGTAAATTGTTGCAGATGTTTAGTCGATTAAGGAATCAATTAGATGATCCCCAACAAAAGGTAAATTTATATTGCTTAAGTTTTACAATTGTACATCCTATTTTCTGAGGTGGTGTTATGTTTTTTATTGTTTTTTAATGGTAATAATTGAAATTATTGATAAATAAGTTTTGGTGCGCCTTCTTAATTTCTATTGCCAATCTATTTTTTTATTATCGGTAGTTCGATATGACTAATAAATTTATCAATATTCAATAAATAATTTTTGTTATTTAAACATTATTTACTTAAATAAAACAATTCATTTTCTTATCCACAAAAATTTTAATGTTTAAAATATTTATAACGTATAATTTTTGTTGTTTTTAATACTATCACAACCTATATTACAAATATAGTTTCCCTCCACTCTTGAAAATTTCTACCACACTCTTACCCCTCTCTTCTTACGCGCAGGAGAATCATCAAGGTCGGCCCAACAATCCAGGCCCTCAAAATCCGGCCGGTGGAATTGACTCTAAATCTCGACGCTCGCGGCAACATCAGGATGACAACCATCCCCAATACTCCAATCACCAGCCAAGCAACTATCCCCGTCCACAGGATGGTCTCTATCCACCCGGGGACATGGTGGGGGGCCGACCAGTGTCCCCCTCAAGATTTCCGCCCTCACGGTCTTCCAGCCAGCTGGGGTTTTCCTCCGCAGTCAACACCATTGTGGACAAGGCACATGACATCGTGGAGCAAGATCGAAGGGAAAGGTTCAGAGGTATGAACAGTAGACATTTTCTACAGAAGATATTTTCCGACAACTTTTTTAATTTAATAGACGAATTTTATTTTCCATGTTTGATCCCTCCATTTTTCACTTGCAATTTTGATGACAACACAAGGATACGTATATTATTTTTATTGATCAATGTAGAGAATTAAATGATTTTTTTTATTACAATTCAGATTATTTATTATCTTAATAATATTAAATCTAAAATAGAATATCTTTAGCTGCTGTTGCATTATTGTATACGAATTAACAATAATGTGTCTTATATCTGAACCGTTTTCTAAATTTTTTATTTTAAATTAAATAATTTTAAATAAATAATGTTATTTTTAACTTATTGTATCTATACCAAAATGCTTTGTTGAGAATAGAATTTCTACCACAAATATATCTCCATTTCAACCTCTTTATCTAACACCCCCCTAATCCATTAGACTGCCCATAGTTACTTAAGATTGGATGTGCCCAATGTATAGTGCGCATCGAAACTTGACCTACTATATTTACAGTGTTGCTATGATCCTCTTTCACTATGGTAATAGGTGACTTTGACGAGGATGATCTGATACCGCGTATGTTTCTTTCTCCTCAAAGTATAATTCATCACTTCTGTATACATTAATATCTGTGATTTCGTTCTTCGGATCAGATCAATTTTTTAGATCCTTTTTTAGATTTCTCTTTTTTGATTTTCACTGGTGCACTAAATTTTGTGTATAATGAACTTTAATTTAATTGCATTGCACTACTATTACTCTTATCCTTCTAGAACAGAGCATCTCATTGATTAATAATGTTTGATTCCTTATACTTACATACTACTATATATATTATATACTATTACTTTAATTTGGCAATATACCTTAGCTTAATGTGCCTGTAAGTTGTTTCTGTCGTTTAAGTTGCTAAACATTTCAAAGATTTATTAAATTATTTTGTATAGACAGCTGTCCATATAGTATGAAAGAGCTTTTTAAACAATTATTTTAAATTCCATTTGTAAAAAGCTTATTGATAAGATAATCAATAGTATTACTAAAAAGTTTTTAATCGGTGTCTATATTGCTTCGTTAATACAATCAATAAAATTTGACGAAATATTACAATTAACTTAACTGAATTAATTGTGTTAGACTCTTTTTATGGAATTCTTTATTCGTTTTTTGTCAAATAAAATATTTCATAAATAAAAAGAGAAAAACTTCGTTGAAATTGTTGTTTGGTAATTGAGAAAGATTTTCTGTTTATGTACTGTATATTCCAGTTGGATTGGATGTACTTTCAAATTGAATGCATTTTGTGATTATACGATTATACTTTGACAAATAATAAATAATATTTCTGCATGTGCATGAGTTTATTACTTGTAATTCTGTTTACTGTTTAAATATTATTTTTTCTGTGTCATAATTGTTGTGTTTAAAATAGCAATATAAGACATGCGTAATCCTATATTAAAATTAATTTATATGATAAAAACGAAAGAATTATATAGTTAGTATAGTTATCAGAATAAACAAATCATAATTAATAACAAAGATTAGTTGTTCATTAGAAATTTTAGTACATATTATTACAATAAACATCAATAAAAAATGAGTTTTTGAGAACTGTTTTTAACCAAATCTAAATATAATTATGATATATGTTTATAATAATTATATTATTCTTATTAAAATAAAAATCAATAATTATGAATTATCCGTTTTTCAATGAATAAATCTTATTATATTTTAATTAATAATAGAATAATATTCATTTATTACTAAACCCTGCGTAGAATCACCAAGACCTTCAATTGATGCTAATCGGCGAAAGAGGTTTGAAACATTGAAACAGGAAATCTTTGATATAAAAATTTAATATTTAAAATATTCAGTTGTTATATTTTATAATACATTATTGCACTTTTTATTTATGTTAGTCTGAACTATATGTATATAATGCCATTAAAAATCTATATAACAATTTATCCATATCTATTTCATATAATTTATTTTTCGACATTCTTTAAATTACTATAAACGATATAATCATAATTTATAGCAACTGAATACCTTTTCAACTTATGGATTATGGTTGTTTAAAATAGTAATTTCCTTTATTTTCATGTACTTTTGAATTTATAAATTTTGAATTTATTAATCCTTTAAAAATAAAAACATAATTTTATACTTCTATATTTATTAATTATTACCAAAGAATTATTCAAAATTAATTTAATGCAATTACTCAATAATTAATTCATATTGCATATAATTAAAAATGGTATGTGTTAATAACATTTTAATAATAAGGAATAACATTTTAATAATAAGGAATATCCTTTTAATTTTACTATAGTTTAAATTTTAAAATAAAATACGCGTGAATCGGATCTGGAATTTAAGAAAACGGGAAAATAATATTCACATTTGATGCATTTTTCATTTTATCGATAAATATTTTGGTGTTAGCTTTTTAATTTTGCTTTGAATATCATATCGCTTTTTAATTAATATAAACATGCCTACTTCGTACTTAGCTTATTTGTTTATGGTGTCAGTAATTATTTCTGAAACCCTCTATACTTGGAAGATCGCTATGAACATGCCTCTGTCCCTCTCTTAATCACATCAGGGAGAGGCACTCAAAGAGCTCCGGTAGATCGTCACGCCATTGATGACAGACCTCGGGGGGACAGTCGACAGTGGTCGCGACACCGGATGAGTCCTCCTCCACAAGTGTTGGCCCCCCGTGCACCTAGTCACCCTGCTTGCCTCCAGCCCTCTCAGCGCACCACAAGTCTCGAGTCCCGGTCTCGCTCGCCCTCACCAAAACCTTTCCCTGCCCCTCATCTTCATGTAAATAAGGCTTTTTATGGCTCCACACGACTCACCGAACGATCTAGATCGCCCAGTCCAACTCAAAGACTACAACTAACCTCGGCAACTATTGTGGGAGCACCATCCGTCGTACTCTCTCCTCTACCAAAGTCAGCCCCGTGTGTACTCAGAAAAAGCCCTTACTCCTTAGCGTCGGCTATTCAGAAGCCCATGAGTCTCAATCTAACATGTTCTAGCGGTATGGAAAATCAGCCTTTGTTGGTTTGCGACGAAGAAATAATGCCCCGTTTATTGCCTAGTCCAACAATGCCCATCGACACTAGTCCAGTGACTGATAACATCAATTTTCCACTTCTGAATACTTCGCCAACACGTGACAATTCTGGTCCACCCGCCTTCTCAGCCTTTTTCCCACCCCATTCGCCCCATCAATTCTCGACTCAAGGCTCCAGTGCTGTGCATCGACACAATAGATCTGGCAACCATCCAACGGTGACTTTAACTTCCGCTCCATTACTCACTTCCCATGTCCCACCATCATCTCAACCATGTGTCAAACCAAATCGAAGCTGTAGCCCACACGTCAGGGCTGAACTCTATTCCGCTCCTCAGTTCAATCGTTTGGCATCCATACCTTCAGCTTCCACACATAGTGGGCATATTCTGACACTAAATGATGATTTGCCGCCTCAAGAAAATTCTGTTGTGAATTTGATTGGATCTCAAATAGCCAATGACTGCTTGTCCCTCTATGACGACGATGAAGATGATTGGTGCTAACCAAAAATAAGCCTCACAGCCCCCTAATATTATTACTTATTGACTATTAACATAAATTCGATCAGAGACTCAGAGTTAAATATATTTATAAATATCCAGATATTTATACTTTTTAAAATAGAGAAAAGATATTATTAAAACCAAAAGCGTTCGTGATAGTTAAACATCTTTATATATTTGAATATTTTACATAGAGGGGTAGCGTATTTTTATATTAAGCGAAACTTAATTTGCAATGATAAAATACTTGTAAAAGATTTCCTAGTAAAGCTTGTCTCTATTTAATATTTCAATTGTACACCATTCATTAGATATCATTGCAGTATTACTAACTCAATTTCGTTTTTCTGAATATGTGATTGCTCAGTTTAACCAAAATATTGATTTATCCATGTATCCAACTATTTATACACATACCATATTACATAGATATATTTATTATTCACACTAGATACATATACTTATACATTTTTCTACGACCAATTCACTAATTAAGGTATCATTGTGCTTCTTCAACCATTGTATTGGACTGTCATGGTGTCGTAAATGATTAGTTTATGTGCATGACCAACACTAAATAACTGGGCGCCGGAACTTCTCCTTCTATACTACTTCATTCAACTCAGAAGATATGTGACCTAGCTCTCATTTTCAAATGTTAAAATTAATTATGTATTACTTTTTTAACAACTTTTTCAGAGCACATTATACTTATACTTATATAGCCTTTTTTTACTATTACTAGAATATGTTTCTCTAAATACTGTGTGTATCATTCTTTACTTACTTATCTTATTAATTGTTTAAATTATCATCAGAACAATATTATTTTCTCTTTTATTAACTTACTTTGTATTATTAGATGCCTAATTATTTCATTAATTCATTAAATAAGAACAACTTTACTTGCCATATTAAATAAGTACCTGTGAAATATGTTTTATCATGTTTACCTAAAATAATTTTGTTTTAGAAAACTGATAAAAATCGTCAATATAAAATCAAGATTGAACATTTGCAGTAGTTGCTTTAATTGTAAGAAATGAGTGAAATATCAAACTTCATTTTAATTAAATAAACACTTAGTTGAGATCAGATTTTTTTACATTTCTAGAAAGTTCTCGTTGTGCTCTGTATATAATGCTCCACAATTCTTTGGTGCAAAATTCTCCTTTCTTTAATAAAGAAAACATTGTACAAAATACGACAGCGCTGTGTCCCTTCTTTTCTTTACATATTGTTCACCGTCTGTGCGGAAATGAACTGCCGAACTCTTGTTATTAACTATGTCTTATGCAATTTATATATATATATAATTATAATACAAATCTATACTCTATTCTCTGCTCTCTTTTCCTTATCAAATTCTCATTCATAAATTCCATCTTCTCTTCTCTTCTTTCTTTCTTTCTTTCTTTCTGTATTCTGTTTTACCTTTTCCTTTTAATTCTTTTTCACTGTGTTCCCCGCAAAACAAGTTTAACCTATATTTATATTTGTATTAATTGAAGTATTGTAAATATCCAGCTGACCAAATAATCGCATCAAAACTTATTTAATGGTTGTCTTTATCTAGGTGCTGTATCTTCCAATTGTTTTTTCCTCTCTTCAATTCACTTAGAGGCTATGACAAATCGACATTTTAAATATTTCCATTCCATTTCCTACAAAAAGAATCCAGTGATTTAAATTTAGATTTAAAATGTTGTTATATAGTATATATGTAAAATATCTATTAAATATCAAAAACTATCAGAATAACAATTAAATTATTATTTATTTTTACTTTAAAATTGTCAAGTCAACCAGTCAAATATTACAATGCAGTATCATTCAACCTTTTATTCTTTTTATAAATTAACTTGTCTATATCCTAATTCAATATCACATATATATCTTTCTCCTTCGATAATATCGTGTTCATGTGATTGTATTTTAGACGCGGATTTCTATTTATACATATTCTATATATACATACCTAACAGTAAAAGATGCATTTTGTTTTGGAAGCTGCTGAAATGTCATCTATATAATATATAGTATAAACTAATGTTAATACTTCCAAAAATCTCTTCACTTACTTTTATTATAATATAATCTATTGTTTTGGGTGACATTTTGATGAAAAGAGAATAAGTTTACAGCTAAAAATAGTTTACTTGCTATATATTGTTTTATTTTAACTATATTTAAAGTAATTTTTAGTTATTTATAGATTACACCAAGTTATATCATGCATTTTAATTTCCAAAATAATAATATAAACAAAAATATTTATTTATGACATAATCTGCCAATAGCTAATTATTAAAACTTATTTTTCAAATAAAATATTGTAATAATAAAATGTATGATCAATTTTTCAATTATATGTATATAATCGTTTTAGTTATAACTTTTAATAAAGAATGATAAAACTTTCTAACAGATTTGATTCAAAAAAATATTTGAAACAAAATACATTATCAGAAACTTGTTTTCATTTAGAGAAATAAAATTCATAATATCTAAAACACTAAAATATATTTAAAGGGAATATAGTTTTTAATAATAATTATTGGAATCTTTAAAAAATAGTTAATTATTATAATGTTTTTTGATGTTTTGAATATTATATTAATAATTTCATGATCGTTAAGATTGGTATTAATATAGTGAAACAACAACAGATTCAAATTACTGTGATGTTACTTTTAGTCATGATTATATATCTATTATAGTGTAATGTCTACGGTTATATCATAATATATAAATGAAAAAAGTTAAGAAATAAGAACGCGTTTTTAGTATCAAATATGAAATGATGAATCTTGACAAAAAATCGGTTTACTTTTTGTAGCCTGATTTTATTTTCTTGACATTTTTGAGCATTCATTGACATTGACAATTAATATAAAATTAATTAGCTTATAAATTTACCTCGAGGATTATCTCAGAAAAAAATATTACGTACGTTTAACTGAGTTACCCCATATGAAAAATGAACATATTACTATATATAAGCTATATTTGAAAATATAATTAACACAAAGTATTTATTATAATAACCATTAAAACTAAACAGCAAATAATAATATTATTTAATCTTATCGTATAGAGGCTATGACAAATATTCAAAATATTCTTTTATAAAAGTAACATTTTATAATAAACGCTTAATACTATATAATGGATGGTTTTTTCGTTTTAATGGTCCGAGGATATTTAAAATAAAATACACCTTCCACGTCTTCAAGTTCAGCTGGTCCTTTTGCAGGAACTGCAGGGCTTCATAACCGACGAGTTTCGCTGCTTAACCATCACTAGATTTGGTAGATATTGAGCCATACGGAAACGAATACTCTCATCGACGAGATCGATGGTAGCCGCAGTATATGAGGAATGTAAAACGAAACGATCCGGACGTCGAATTAGGCGAAGAAAGATTATACCTCATAATTAAAGCCTTGATTAATACACTGTACTTCAAATTATAGAGAAACATTAGGTTTAACTAAAACAAGTGCGGACATAAGAATAGTAGTCGATTTTTATGTCAATATAATGACTCACGATTTTGTTTTGTTTTGTTGTAGTCGGCTACTATTTTGGGAGAGCCCTCTGCCGTCGTATTGTCAGCTCTATACAGAATAGTGATAGTAATGACCAGGGTATAGTTAAACTTTCCATTAACTATTTGTGCCCGGGTGTACAGATTCAAAAAAGTTGCTTGCTAGAAACGGCTATGTAAAATCTCGAGTTGTGAAAATTCACAAAATTCAAATTTTCGATTTCTAT
>JAUZNC010040302.1:1638-17806 GCA_034780395.1 Vannuccia rotundouncinata | reverse complement strand
GGACTTGAATTGAGTTTGTCGATGAAAATTTTAATTAACGCATTTGACTTGAATGTGCCGCTATTGTTCTGAATTTTATCGTTGGTGGTTAATAAAACCTGTATTAGAATTGATCGATCGTTGGATTTATTTAACAATTAATTATATATGTATATATATAAATTTAAAAAAAGTTTTTAAAAAACATTTTAAGTTGAATTGGTTTCAGTGTACCAAACAATTTAAACAATGTATATAAATAATTTGATATTACATTTATCGAATTAAATATTTACATAGAAATACATATTTTCATCAGACCTTTTAGTTTAATAACTTGGGCCTTAATCATTGTGAGTATGTTCGTGGCCGCCATCTGGGCTTTCACCACAGCCAAGTTTAGCCCACTGTCGGCCTGGAACCTGGACCTGTCCTTCAAAATTGATGACGAGGTCCGTTTGCATGGTCATCTTTGGAATGTGGTTGGTTCGTTCATGCAACAAGGTATCTCAATAGTTAGCTGATTTATATATCTATTTTATAAATAATTGTTATAAAAATAAATGTAAAACAAATATAACATGTATCATAATAAGCCATAAAGATAATTTGTTATCATAATTTTGTGAATTAGTCGAAATTTAAAGAAATAATAAATTATATGTAATGTCAAATGATTTTTATAATTAAAAGAAGCAATGATTAAAACAAAATTTCGTGTTACCTCATTCTATTTTCAGGTCAAGATTTCTATCCATACTGCATGTCATCGCGAACTGTTTTAGCTATCTGGTGGTTCCTGACGATCATCATATTTTCTACTTATACAGGTGATATAATAATACAATACAATACAATACAATACACTGTATTAATATTTATATGTTACGTGATTTGTATTTCAGCTGATTTGACTTCCTACCTAACAGTGAATTCAGGGGGCAAAAAATTCAACTCACTGGACGAATTTAGTCGTCAGGATAATGTTAGACTCTTCATATTTCCTGGTACTACTGCGGATGATGTTATGAAGGTAGTATCAATAAGTTAAAAGTCTATATGTTTTTTGAAAATATATATTTTATACAAATTTTGAAAGCGAGCGTCATGATAAACACCCATAAAAAACGGTATATAGAAATAAAATACATAACCAAATATTTATTACTATAAACACGGGAATTATTTATTTATGTAACTTTTTAACTGTACTATTCAGTACAAAATATAATTTTTATCCAACTATCAGTCTTATTGTTAACAAAAATAAAAATTTATAAGAAATTGTTTGAAGAAATTGTAAATATAGACACATACATTTTTTTTTACATGAACATTAGATTATTGTAACTTTCTTTAAATCGTGTTACTAATTATTCCATGTAAACCGTGAACATTCAATTTTGATAGGGTTTCTATTCAAAAAAGTAAAATACCTCTTTATGAATAGTCATATATATAATTAAATGTTGTCATTATATATTATAGATTGTATATATAATTGTTTCTTAATCGATTTGGATTTAATAACATAAACCTATATTCAAAATCATTTTGTAATATAAAAACTCGAATAATTGAAATATATAAAATTAATTTATTTTAAATACAATACAATTTAATTTAATTTCTTTTTCTTTTTATAGAATTCTCCAAAAACAAGTAGTTACTACCGAATCCATTCTTCCAGTACATATTTCAATGTCAGCGGCAATAGTTGCTCTAGATACGTAAGGGATTGTTCTCATTTTATGTATTTTGATTCATCAATAATTCATTTTGTTTTGAAATATACTCAACTTTTTTATATTAACGTATAATAAATCAATTTGTATATTACAATTACTCTGTAATTAATATTTTGTTAATTCTGCTTTCATTAAATTTATATTTAAATATATTTATGAATTACCTCAGATTTTCATATAATTAGTGAAATATTTATTGGATTGCATTTTGTTGATTTTAATTTATTGAATCATTTTCAGATTATTAAAAACAAAATCACTAACATAGCCTGTATCATGGACAGATCCTATATGTCGTATGTCATCAAGCAAGAATGCAGCGGAGCCTACATCATACCGGAATATGTTTATCCAGCATCTTTGGGCTTTATAGTGCCTAAAGACGCGCCCTACTCAGATCTTCTTAATTTTCAGTACGTGAAAATAAATATTTCAATAATTTGGGTACTTTATGTGAATACGATAAATGCTATACTATTCAGTAGAGCTCTAATATACAGAGCATCGATCGACCAGCCAGTAGTTGAGTGGTCTAAGGTCTTGTGCTGCGGAACACTTGTTAACTGAAGGTTCCAGTATGCCTTTCACTTACATTCAATTTGATTAGAATTTTTTTACTGCTGTAAAACTGAATAATTTGTATTCTTTCAGCATTCAAAGACTGGTAGAATCTGGTATTATGAATCAACTCTATGAGAAGTATTACATCGGAGACAGAAACAGTCCTTCGGCCTGTGCAAGTAAAAGCAATTTTCAAATTAATTCTGGATCTATTGGCTTGAAGAATCTTGGCGGAACGTTTGTGGTAACCTATGGGCTATATATAATTGGTTTCTTGTTTCTTTTCTTTGAGTTGATTTGGACAAAAATCCTTCACAAACCGACACTGAATCTTCAAATATTTTAATATAAACATACGATAAACTTAATGTTACTTTGCGTTTTACTTATTACATGTTTAGTAGTATAGTTTATTATATATGAATGATTAGATGTTTTTTAAAAGCATCAATAATTCAACAGCATTTAAATGTTTTGCAATTTGACTGGTTTTCATTGTTTTCTTAGTTACACTAAAGTTATATATCTTGCACCTGAATATACAAAATATTATAATAGAATGTCAATTTAAAAGTTATTAATTAAAAAAAATATTTAATCACTATAATATAATATGCATTTTGAATGGATGCCATTACCAGTTTGTAGCTGTTTAAATTTCAGCAAAGTCATTTTAGTGGTTTAAAAGTTATAGAAGTTTTTGTGGATATGCAGTATTTAAATGTACTTATATTTATGGAAGTGTCCGCCAATAATTTCTCTGAAAATCAATATCCATATATTTGAAAACATAGCTTAACAGAATTCATTCTAAATTTCAATAGATAACCAAATTTTTACGCGTGAATATTTTTGCAGATTGGATATTTCCTAGTGAAAGCCAACTTATACGTTTTTTACTATAAATTTATCCAATATGGAACACATATACTATTTGTAAATATAATTTTATATTATATGTTCTCTGGTTTATTAAGCAAATGTATCATACACAATAAGATAAAGACTTAAACAATTACTTATATTCTAATTGTATTGTATTGTGGTCAATTTATTTATCATCACAAAAATTTTATAAATTAATTTCGGGACGATATACACAATCATTCATTCTACTATTTTAAAGGAAATTTTTTGAAAGATTAATTCGTAAAATCCTGAAAACCTATTCGTAATATAGCACTTAAATAAGTATTAAAGAGAATCCAATCACAAAATTTGGACCATTTTGAAATTTGAATCATTCGGAAGTTCTTGATATCTATCTAATCTTGAAAATCGCACTAATCGAGTCTAAATGTAAGCTTTATTGTCGGAAAATTTGTATTAGAAATTAGGGGATGTCCAATATGAGTCTCGGTGACGCCGATATTTAATTAGAAGGACGACTATGATCTGACTAGCACCAATAATGCCATTATATATATCTCGGAACAAATGATATCAATGGGTGTTCTCAGCCAGTATATATGAATGTTATGCTCGAATTTAGAATCAACATTGATTGAGTTCTATTCATGCCGAAAAATTCGATGAGAAAATCATCGCTTCAAAAATAATGTGTGGTGCAGATACAGACATCTGTCAGTTTCCTTCATCCTTCATGCCAGTTTTTGTACTTTTATTTTCTGAGTGCGAAAGGGTTTTGGGAGTAAAAATTGAAGAGTTCGCGTTTCATAGAATAAATGTCCACGATTTTCGGAAACAAACCATGCAGACGTCTCAACTTTATTGGAATAAGTTGTTATACTATAGAGTTAGTCCTGCCACAAACGCCATTTTCTGCTGTGCTCTCTAAAAATAGTTGGTAATTCTGACTTAATTTTACTTTGTATATATATATATAAATAAATATCACGGTGGATAAGTATGTTGCATGAAAATAGTTTCATATTTTTATTATGTGGATTGCCTAGTTTCATGTAGCTATATTCTCCCATATATTTAATATATCCTATTTTTATTCAGTAATACGGGTCATAACGTTATATTACAACACAGTTTTCATTCATTTTTGGCCAGTTTGTACCTTTGTGTATTTTTTTGGTGGGACTGTTATTTGATAAAGGGGATACTTAAGAGAATGTGATGGATTTGTACATTTAAAATATCAATTTAAGTAAACTGTTAAGACTTATATTTTATAGTGGAGGTACTTTAGATAATGTGGTGTACCATGTTAAATAGATATATCATAGGTCCCCTATTTTGTAATATGAATATGTATAAACTATAAACGGTTTAGAAAAAACCTCATTCTAACTTATGTGATAATGATTTCTGCTCTTAATGTACACTTCCCTTCTAGACGCCAGTGCTGAGCCTTCTAATAATTTGCAAACCTCCTAAACTTACCTTTAAATACACTCATAAGTACATAACGCCCTATGCCAGGCCCCAAAACGGTGTTCCCACTAACCTGGAATTTTTGAACTTTCTAGAATTTTATAATATTTTTGACAATGTCATGAAAAGCCAGGGAATTTCACAATTTTGAACCGAGACGGCATTTTGTAATTATTAAGAATTTTTTTTTAATTACACAGAAATATGATAAAAAATATTCTAAATTGTTTTTAATCTTGTTTGGTCAAGTATATTATTGTGGAAATGGTAAAAACACAACGGACACACGATATCTGATATCTAAATTTCTGGGTTATTCAACTGCAGATGAGTTATACTTATAAGTTATACCTCCTGATTACATTAATGAATGCATGTATGGATATACTAAAAACTATGCCCACTATAAATGTATTATTCGTTTCCCCATCATATTTAATTCATTCATTTTAACCACAGCATTTTATACACTGCACATCACTATAAAAACTTGTATTCTTATACACTAGGCCTTTTCATCTTTTCGATTAATCGAGGTTGATTATGATGACTGACTTAACGGCAGCTTTTTACGGTTACAATAAACAATCCAGTTATCTTAATGGAAACCATGAAATCGCATTTGGTTATGTTTGCTTAAAATACATTGAATAAATATATATAAGATAATTTTAAATAACGAAAAAGTCATTTAGGTGTTTATACAAAATTTGCTTAAAGTATATTTTGTAGCTGCCATAGTAGAACATTATTTGGTTGTTTCAAAGCAAGAAATGGAACCTAAACGTGATAGTATGAATATTATTGAGGACAATGAAGTATTTACACTCCTATATACGAACTTGTAAAAATTATACTCTTTATATTATATACTCTCTATATATTTTAACACTTTTGAGTTTTGTACTTATTCAAAGCAGGAAACAGAACCAAATTTATATATATTATTGAGGACAATACACACATTTCTGAGTTAATTTGAATTCCAGCGATTTTATTATTTACTCATGGTAACTATACATAGAAATCATAATCTTTTCATGTTTTAGGTTGACCAATGTTTAATTGTGGGTATGGGCGTAAAATCAAACATTTCAAATAAATAACGTAACCGATTTTAATAAACAGAATAACAGAGTAAACAGCCTCGATATATAGAAAACATGAATTTATTAAGTCGATTAATTTGTACTTTGACTCACGATTTAGTAGACAAAAAATGAAGAGATCATGATTTTCAAGGCCTTTAATTAGCTGCATTCTCAGCTATAAACACAACAATTTTGAACACTGCCCGCTGATTTATAAGTTTGGCTAACCGCCTCATCATAACCACCCAGGAGATTGGAATATGGAATAATCTTAATCCTTCTATAGTGGGTGTGGGAACACTGTGCAAGTGCAGTGATTAATAAAATTGATCATCGAAAATCCGTTTTTTTGGAAAATTGTGAGTCGGATCAATATTCGGAAATTATTCAATTTTGACAATTCGGAATCTAAAGCATCGTTTCTTATATTATCATTATCACCTAGTTATATTATGTAAAATAATAGTTTTTACATTTTCCAAAATCGGAATTATAGACAATGTCTATTTCGTATAATATTATGTATATTTATACTTAATGTAAATACAACTAATCAAATAATTTCATGATATAAAACTCAAAAATTTCATTTCTAAATGTATTTTTCTGTTTATTTATTTCGTTATAATTAAAAATTAAGTCGAATTTATAATTCACTTACCAAATAATAATATGTCTAATAATTATTTTTAAAGCCAAAATGGTAAAAAGTGTGTTAGCTCATAACACAAAAGAAATGGTATACCATTAATTGTGTTAGCTCTTGCAAAACTTTTTTCTGATTTGTGCTAACTATGTATAGGTTTGAATATATGAATGATATTATTTCGTTCCTTTTCAATCATACCTGCCTTCCTGTTTGATTTGATCGGAAACGGAGTAAAGATAAAAATAACAGAAATGGAAAATTTGAAATCGTTATAATGAAATATTTATCAAAAAAATCATCGGCGTAATCAAGCCAGTTTTTCTTATCAGGGATTTTCCTTCATTAAAACTTTCGCGTGATTGCATGTCCAATACACCTGAGCAATTTAGTCAAAAGATTGCATTTTTCCGATTATGTTTTGTAGGTTTTACAACTCGCCACAAAAAGGACATAACATAGAAGGAAAGCGATGGCAGGAACTCCATTGGCAGGTAGAGTAGTTTGGGGGATTCAATTGATAGAATAAATGAAATAAAACAAAGTTATTTTTAAACCAATCAGAACACCCCTAAAACGCAATAAAATATATTTGAATTTACAAGCAGCTATTTTCAGAAATATATCAATTTACTCTGCCTGTGACGAAAATAATTTTAACATTTACAAAACTTTGAGTTAAGAAAAGGTCAGGCATTCTAATTACTTATAAATAATATTTGTTGCAATTATATTGTTTAATGCAATCTCCTTTATCAATATAGATCATTATTTTCCCAAGATTTTACTGCAAATGTCCAATTTGCTGATTATTAACATTGATCGACATTAGGTACCCTATTTACTTAGGGTAATGTTGATCAAGGAAAAATGGTGATCGATATTACACTAGGAGTTGATTAAATTAATTATTTTTTCATTAAATATGTAAATGTACTGAAATTAAATTTATAAATTATGAGTATAGGTAAAGTGCAGTGCTAAAGTTTTATAATTTAAGAGTACAGATATAAAACAAAATTTAATGATAGGTTTCCCAAGGAGCTGATGTAGCTATCTAGTGGGGTTTATAATTTTATATAAATTTATATTTTTTTAAATATCAGGAAAATTTCCTATTCTGAATGATAAGTTTATTAGTTTTGTAATAGTTTCAGATATATATGGTATTGCTAGTTTATAAGGCTTAATTGGTAATTTATCTAAATCAAAAGAGTTTATATTTTTCATGCTATTTATTATTTGTTCTACATCTATTATGTCAGTGTCTTTAATATACATACTATTTATGCAATTTTGCATATTATTATCCTTATTTGTATTTTTATCTGGAATTTTATTAGCTTATATTTTCCCTACATTTATTAAAAATCATTAAATTCATTTGCAATTTCTTTTTCATTTGTTATTATTACATTATTACATTAGCCTAATAGTGATCGACATTACCAAAATATGTGATCGACATTACCCTTCACTGATCGAAATTACCCCAAACAATGGTGCATTGAATTGTTTATATCAATGAGGTAAAACATTATTTTAAGGTTTAAAAAAAGAATTTAGAAGATTTCAATGTTAAGATTACTAGGATACCCAAGGTATCGACATACATATGAACATTTCTAAACTAAATGGTAGAAATTTGAAAAATCTAAAATTGATCGACATTACCCCAAATAACAATATTGAACATTCTTTCTCAAAATTGGTGTTATCATTTGTTTATAATTAAAGCACGAATATTTATAGCTAAATAAAATAAAGAGAATTATATTTCTAACTTTTTTGTGTGTTCCGCATTAATTTGATCGCCTCCAAAAGTAACAACAAATGGCTTGATGATGCCAGTTCCAATCGCTAAAATAAAAATACTTATTAATGCTCCTCTATATTTTGACTTGATAGCAGTTAATGACATTAGAATATGTCCCAACAAATATACGACACCAAACACAACAATTGTCTTGTACAAACCCCAGTAGTTGTCAGATATCAGCTCCGATTACTGGAAGAAAATAACACAGTGGAGTGAACAGATGATAGATGATTGTTGATATATTTTCCGAGACGCCAATGAATGTATTCAAATATAGCACCAGAATTCCTTTCATGCCATAGAAAGAAAAGCGTTCCAACAGTTCATGTTTCTACTAAGTATCATGTCTCGCAGTCACTACAATTTTCGATAGATGAATTGGCAGATTGAAAATTTGGATTATAACAAAATGAATGCATTCCGACCAAGTGGTCTGTATTATTAGACGGATGAATTGAATGTTGTCTTCTAATTTGTTTGAAAATGTCTATCTATTAGTACGGGATCCTAGAGGGTTTTAATCAAAATGTTTATTGCAAAGGTTAAATACTTGTATCAAATAATATGATCCATGGGATGATCAAATATGTAAAACTTAAGTTGCAGAAATTGTACATTATTTTTTATGAGCATTTTAGTGTTTTTCCATATGCACATTTTAAAGAAAATAATGATGTTATTCACACTTTTGAATAAATTTATCCATATATTATTTTCATCTAAATATTTTCTACATATTTCAAGTAAAATTCCATTGAAAAGTCATGTAAATCGTTTTCCAGAAACCTATTACTATTAGTACTAAGTCTATTTTAGGTATATTTTAGCTTGAGAACCAATATTCAAATGTTTCTAAAAAATATTTAGTTAGACTTATCCATATTATTTTGCTTGAAATATTTTGAAAACGATTAGATGACCAAAATGATATGAATCAATTTATTCAAAAGTGTGAATAACATTTTTATTTTCTTTAAAATGTGCATTTTCATGAAAATTAGGTGAAAACCATAAAAATTTCTCCTATTCTTTAATATGGAAAAACACTAAAGCGCTCATAAAAAAATAATGTACAATTTTTGCAACCTAATACTTACATATTTGATCATCCCATGGATCATATTATTTGATAAAAGTATCAAACCTTTTGCACCTTTTGATTAAAACCCTATTGGATCCCGGACTATATATAAAATGTTTCATTGTTAGATTGTGTGCATGATTAAAAATAGATTAAAATTCATATACTGCCTCATAATCTGATTAAATATGTGTGCTAACGTATTTATAGTCTATATTATCAGTTGTCGCCGCCTTGCTGCATGTTAATGTCCAATATTAAAGTGCCTCATTTACCATGTTTAGTTCTGACGTCTTTTGGATTAAAGTTATCAAGATCACTGCGTCATCCTCTCAATAGTAACACTATATAATGTGATCAGATTGTAATACTTTTTACTAAAACGTTTACTCAACAAGTGCTCGATAATGCATAGGTCGAATTTATGGTTTCCAAAAGAGGAGGACGCGTTTTAAAACTAAGCAATTTTATTTTCCGTTTCGATAAAATGGTTGACGAGAAACAATACTTTAAGTGTGGCACAAACAAATGGAAAGCCCGACGATGCTTCAAGGAAGACATCAATTACCAAAAAGGTGAGCTCAACCACGCCAATGCCAAATGGAAATGACCAACGTTTTAAAGCAAACGGTAGTAAACTCGGCCCAACCACTCCCACAACTTTACAACAACATGTAGCTGCTGCTTCATATACGTATCTATCAAAGGTTCAGTGTACCGCTGTCAAAAGAATATATGCTTCTACTTCCCACAACTCGCAATGATCTAGTCGTCGATCCATCTGTTGCTGAAGACTGTCGTTTCTTCGACCTACTGGACCCCCAACATGAACGTATTATTGTGGACCACGACAGGGTTCAAGTGGACGATACTCACGATCCGTACCTAAATTTTTAAAATACCTATAAAGAAAAACATTTCATGCTCATGACCGCGATTCCGCGAAGTGCGATTATTTAATGATGCCATTTTCTGTTCGGCGAAGTGCTATTCAACGAAATGAGATTTATTAACACGCAAGAAAAATATTGTAAATGATCATAAATGAACTAGATCTTGGATCCAGCAGATTTTTATGTTACTACTAATAAAAATATATATTTTAAATAAATCGAGGCTTCGCCCCCAACCCCATTAACGAAGTACCTCTCAACAAAACACAAACTTATAAATATTTATTTTGAATAATAAGCACAATAAAGTTGAAGTTATAATTTATAACTCCGTACATGGTCCAAAATATATCTTGTGAACTACGCCTTTGTGCACTTTACTTTTATCACGTAATGAGACCCAATCAATATACACAGTAATGTAACTATATACCTACCTACAAACAGCATTAGTAAAAAGGTATTGACAGAAATCCAAAATTTATATAAACTTATTAATGTTCATTTACAATATTTATTTCCGTGTTGCAAATGATTTTGATTTTAACACACTAAATGCAGTGACGTCACTGCAAACAAATATCACTTGCAAGGTTATCGTGTGTATGAATATTAATTAGCTAAATAGATTAATAGGTACAGGTATACATTACCTACCGCGTAACAATATGGTTGCAAAACTAATCGAAAAACTCCCCAGGCGGCTCGTTGTTTCAATGCGTGTTGCAACCTTATATTACACTTCGCCATATTAGATATAATGATTATTTCGTTTAGGTATAAATATCATTTTAAAAAACGTAGTTAGCTCAAATCAAATAATAATTTCGTAAGAGCTAACACAATTTATGGTATATCATTTATTTTTGGTATGGGCTAACAAACTTTTGCCATTTTGGCTAATAATAATAATATAATAGGTAAACAAATAAATCACACTGCACAGACCCAAGCATGTATTACAAAAAATCGTTAAAAATATATTTTTTTTAAATATAGAACGAATTATTTTTTAACAAATATTTAAATAAAGACAAATATTATATAATAATAAAAAAATTGTAAAATATTTATTAATAAACATATTTATTAATAATAGTATAATGTTATTACAAATTACTGTTTGAACAAATACTTATCAATATTTTGAAATACATCCGATTGATTAAGTATTATATTATAGTGTAATAGTGGTTCAAAGGTCGGAATTTCTGAGAATTTGTTTTACCGAGATTCTATTTTTTCATGATAGTGATGGGGAAACTTATTTTTCCGAATATTGAGATATTTAGTAAGAAAACGGTAAACTCTGAAAGCTTTTTGAAGTTATGAAATTCGTACTTGTCGTAGTAACTCTTGTATTCTCTTGTAGGCTGAAACGCTTCGATAATGGGTGGAGGCACGTTTGCAGGCGAGAATAGAAATATTCATAATTTCTTTGCAAATAATTCGGTTTATGCTTTCGGGGAAGACATGAAAGAAAATAACCTCCCATTGTTGTCAATACAAATTTAAGAAATATATATATAAGATAACAGAAAAACACGGATATCTTTCAAAATCATTACTCCTATTATAATACTTTCTCAAAGGATAGTTGATTATTAATGAAAGAAGAATACATACATCGACAAAGTTAATTTCATATACTTTTAAAAATTATGCAAGTTTTGCAGATTTGCGAATGTTTTTTCATAATATATTTAACTCAAAATTGTGGCAAATGGAAACATATTTCGATTATTATAGAACAGTTGAACAAAAAGTTGTCAAACAATCATTACATACTTCATCGAAATTTGGTTTTATATTTCATATTAATGGAGACTTTCTAATATAAAGAAATAGAATTCATTATATTTTTTGCCGGCAAAATTCTTAACTAAGACATTCTTTTTAAAACCTTTGATTAAAATTAACATCTTGGAAATATTGGAATGAATTCAAATTATTCCGTTATAGTCAGTAGATTTAAATTTCCATTGAATTATTCCGGTGGATTTAATTAATTATCGAACCTAAATTATAGATTGATTTAAAACTAATCCAAATATTACATTTATTTATGTTTGAACTGTCAGTAAATATATTTAAATGTAATTAATTCTTATTAATTGAACAAATAAGTACAAAAATTGGGTAATTTATAATAATTATAATTTAAAATTTTATATAAATGATCGCTTACTCATATAGTTATTAATTCTAAATAAACAATTAGTACCAAGTATAATACCAAATAATGTGTCATATTTTTACAACAGTAAGAAGTCTCTTCATACCAGTATATATATTGTGTACGTACGTTATATTTTAATTTTTATTTTTTAATCGAAATATCTATTCCAGCTAATAATTGGTCATCACAGAATACATTGCAACCAATTAAATTGCAATTTATTTTATTTCAAATGGAGGTATATTTAAACAATTATATCAAGTTAAAAAATTTGTTTAACTATTATACAACAAGAATGTTTTACTTATTTATATATTTTATAATTAAATTAGTATTTTTGGAAACAGTAATACTTGGATCCAACATAGGTGAGCCTGCTATATTTCAAAATGAATATATTGTTAACAAAAACATACATTTTCATATTTAAAAATTGTCAATTTTTGTTTTAACAAAATATTTATAGCAATTTAAATTATATAATTTAATATAGAGAAACAAAAACTAGACTTATTTATTTTTTATTTATATCTATTTAATTAAATATTATATTAATAATTTATTTTATCATTTTTTTCAACAAATCATTTTCTAATTCATAATAAATAATTAATTGTTTATTTTATATAATTTCATAAATAGTCAGGATTTGTGTATAGTCAATAAAAATTATAAGGCACGTACATATAATAATAGGATTGATTAAATGATAATTTATTGTAAAACATAATTTAAGTTATATAGGGTGATTCTTAATTAATGTCGCCAATGCCTCTTCGAATCCATTTGTCTATCTATGATTTTATGGATTTAATTCAAATAAAATCTATTATTCAATATAATGCAGTATATTTTACATATATTTTAAAATTCTGTTTTTTGTATTTTCATATATGCAACATAAGAAAAAAATATTTAAACATCATTCAAAACATTTAATTTATAATTTTATAATTAAAATTGTTTACAAACATATTTTGAAACAAAAAACTTTACATATGTAATTATTATCTCACTCTAAATATGCTTTGTTTAACGTTTTAATTAAAAAAAAACTTTTTTTCTTTTCAAAGGTATATTTGTTATCAACACATCCTCCAATGAAACCTTTATTCGTAGTATGATATCATCCAAACAACTGGAACATCGGGATGTCAATATCGAAACTGTGTTTCTTGAAGATGGTGTGCAAGCCGTTTTGAAAGGTAAAATATATTGTTACTAATTAACAATAAAAATGAGGCTTTCATGGTTTTTCATACCTTATTAGATTATATTTCCTGTCCAACTAATAACTTTTGTTGAATTTAAAATTTCAAAAGAATAGATGTCTACATATTTGGATTGTTTTATTTTTATTGTTTACTAATATTGATTGTTTTAATTATAATTTTGTTCTAGCACCAAGATCATATTCAAAAGGAATGGGATTCAATCAAAGTTGATATATTATGAAAGACTATTTTTGAGTACAATATCGAATTATAATTGCAATTATAACTACGTCAATTATTCAATAATTGGTTATTTTTGAATTTAGCTATATTCAAGTGGAAAGTTTTCAACTTATTGACTATAAATTCCAATTTTTCCACCATAATAATCTTGGCACTCTGCCTTGTCATTTGGGATGTGTACCTCAATGGCCTTCTAGTAAATTTTTCTTAATCACGACCACACTCGTCACCTTTCCGCCGGCTTGCTTAAAGAATGAGGTATCGTTGCTGTGGCTGATTTTAAGGAAGTCGATACCTGCAACGTAGTTCAATAAACATCCGATGCTTTTGAGACATTGATATGGATATAGTTTGGAGGAATTGTCAGGAAAACCACACCACACGTCTTCCTTGAATGTATTTGTGCGAATACATTTTCCAGATTATCAAGGCAGTAATATTCAGTTACAACCTCTGGTCACTGTAAATTTCGCATGTGTGATGTTGACTTGATATTAGAATAGTCGTCCTTTCTTGTGAACATATGAAACGATAGTGGTATGCAGTTGTCGGTCTGTTTCGTAATAATTATGAGCAAAAAGATTTTGTTCTGTGAGCTGTATTTGTCAAGTTCCCTTATCCAAATGCTACAGATAGCATATATATTATGGCATGACAATTTATATAAACGATTGATAAAAAAATAATTGATATAATTAAGAACAAACATAATTCTAACATAAGCAATTATCATAGTAGCTCTACAAACGTATGATATTTCCCGTTAGTTAAACGGTTAAAATCATATGGCTTCATATGTAAACGATTAATGTGGTGTCTCATTATATAATTCTATTTAAGGAATGCAAAAGTTACATTTTTTAAAGTTTATAAAGTTTTTCCGAATTAAGTATTCTTAAATATAAATATTTAAATATGAATTAAAATAGTAAATCTTATGAAAAAAGTGTAATTCACTTATTACACGTGTGTAAGGTAATATATATACAAGATAAATTGAACTACAAGTGTTTCATGGAATTATTGTTAATCCTGTTTTAAATTAATAATGAAAAAACATTTTATTTTACTTAAAATGGTTAAATAAATCATTACCAAATTAAAAAGTGAAAAATGGTTTGATATTATTACTATATTGTCAATGATTTTTTGTTGTGTTTTTTGAAATATTTGTAATTACAAATTTTTTACCATGCACTTTAATTCATCAACATTATTATTGATTACATTTCTACAATACATTTATTTATTTTCAGTGTGTTCCATGACAAACCTTTCTGGTATTATCTCTATTGGAAACAGTCACGTGATTAACGAACTGGGACGAGTTAGCCAGTCGTTTAATTTACCGTTTATTGCCATATCCGAACAGACAACCAATGAAATTGTATCAAATGGTAGGTTTATTAAGCATGCGATATCAACAACATTTTTATAGTCTGAGAAACAATCACTGCTTTTAAAATGACAAATAGACACTAATTTATAACGACATTCGTTATTCATCAAAATTGTAATGATTTTTTTGAATTTACCTTAAAAGAGCTTTTTCTTTGTACACTAAAATTAAACTAAATTAATGTAGTATGTGACCTCGAATTATTACAAACAAATACTTAGTCGCATAGTCGTTGCTATGCAATTACTTCAACTTTTATTTTAAGCTCTTTAAAACGAAATGAATATTCATTGATTTTTAAATCATTTGTTGCATATGTTGCTTATATATTGTGGGAATGCTTTATAAGTTAATTAAAACATATAATTTTACTACATGTAACATAATTAGTTCGTTTATAATTAATACATGACGTTTTGTTCAAATAATTTTTCATAGACACATTTAACATTATAAGTTAGCACCATTAGATTAAATACTTTTGAATTCAAATAACAAAAAACCGTTTCATTCTGTTAGCATTATTTATTAGAAAGTTGCTTTATATTGCTGTTCAATTATTTTTATTGGAGCACATCAACAAATTTTGTTAAAACTATAAATGCAATGATGCTAATTTTTTTCTTTAAGGAGGGTTCGTAGTTGAAATAACTATAACCAGTATTAATATTCTTTTACAAATTATCATATTACTTTATTTAAAATTTAAAAAAATCAAATTCAACAGAAGAAAAAGACTACAATCAAAAAATTTAGATATATATTTTTTGAGAATTATACAATTTTCCTTCAAAAATCAGTAGGTAACAGTAGGTAAAATCCCAGTTAGATAAATTATAAATTATTAAAAAAAAAATTAATATTTTTTTCTTTAAAAAATCTTAAAAAGTTGGAAATAAGTGTCAATCAAAGCAGGTAATATGAGTTAAGTTTATGCGAAGAACAATTTAAATCAAATTTTCTGTTTTA
>JAUZNC010040291.1:0-17811 GCA_034780395.1 Vannuccia rotundouncinata | reverse complement strand
TGTATAGGAAAGGTGCATAAAATATAAGCCAATCAGATTCTAATATAATTTAAAAATAGAATCACAAGCTGTGACGCGCTGTGTGAGTCAAAATTTCTACTGTATCAAATGTTGATACACCCCGTCGGGAAAAGGTTAATGAAGAAAAACACCCAAATGGTTTGATATTGGATTGGCTGCACATGAATTTCCTATAAGTGTTGTAGACCACTTCCATAGAATATATTTTGAATCACTGGACCTTAAATTTGCCACTATCAAATCTTGATACAACCACCAGGATATTGTATGTACGTACAATAGTTTACTTATGAAAGGAGTTGCAGGTGAGGATTTCAAGACCAAACTGAATGTAATAACTACCTTTTACAAAGAAAACTTCAATAAATCAGATCTACAATTACAGCTCAATTTTCCTATAAATTTTATGTCATCAGATAGTGTAATAGTAAATAAAGATATGTTATTTATTGTTCATTAATGCAGGGGTACTGTCAGAGGTAGTAATTCTATTAAAACTGATACTTTACTTGTGATGCCAGCTACAAATGTGGAGAGTGAAATAGTGTTTAGTGCCCTGTGACATTTAGTTTTGTGAACAATTAGTTTTACCTACATACAAATTCATATATAGGATCTTCAAGTGTTAGTTATAATAACATTTTTATGCTAAGACTATAAGTAAATACAATATTGTAGTTCAAAAAGTTAGCTAAATTCTTTAGTTAGAATTGTAATGTATACTATGTGATGATGATGTATATTTTTAATAATATTATACTATAATAGACAGAGGCTATTTATCCAGATATTGTCAGAATATAATTCAAAGATACTATAATTATTATCCCTTTGTATATATAAATAGTCTATTTTTAGTCCTGAATTATATTAATTTTTCTATACACCACATATTATTTTATTCAATTACATATTTAAATTAAATTAATTTTCTAATGCATTTTTAGGTAATAAATTATTTTTTTAATAATTTTAAAAATTTCTTTAAAAAATGTATCTAAGTGATTTACTATGGATGATTAGTTGGTGCCCTCAAAGCTAAGCACATTGGCAAGTTCAGAAAGTTTCCAATAACCCTGGATAAGTACCTAATATCTATATAAAATGAATTAAAAACATAATTAATCTATTATTTGCTTAAAACACTTATTTAAATTTTATTTATAAATAGGTCTGTATTTATATAATTTCATTAAATATTATGATTAAATAAAACAATTTATACAAAAATCAATGGACATGCATGTATGGTTAAATGAAAATATATTTAAAAAAACAGAAGTTGATTGAATTTACATGAGTAATATTGGGGTTGAGTAAATAGAATTACAAATGTGTAAAATGTAGGAAGTTGAAAAGTATTATTTTCATATGTGTCCCAAGCCTCAAAAATGCCAACTTGAACATGACAATATGTTTTCATTTAAGACTAAGTTAATGACAGTAAGAGATATATATATAATCCTTAATTATATATTTTGTTAAGTTAGCCCAGTATTTAACAAGTTCACTAAATTCAGATCAGCCTTGTGACCAATAGCTACTCTTTTATATACAGGGGTGGGATATATAATTTATAAAAAATTATAAAAAATGTATATTAGGGTGCAATATTTCATTTTTCTATGGGGTGGGTACAATTTAATTAATAAAATCTACAAAATTTTACTCTAAAAATTTGGAAATCTAATTAAAATTGAAAGAATGACACCTATGTACATGATCTTTTCATGGCATTGTCACAGATGAGATTTTAGCCATTTTTTATTTATTTATATATAAAAATAGACTTGTCATGGACAGATCCTCATTTATAACAGCCATAGAAAAAAAACATGCCTTTGTACATATATGCAGATCCAGGGTCAGGGGAGCAAGGGGCATGGGCCTGATGCACCTCTACAGTTTGTTAAAAATTATTAAAAATTAAATTCATTTTAACACCAATATGGCACCTCAAAGATTGTAATGGTGTTTTTTGGACATGGTTCTGAATTAATGCATTGAAAAAATAGGAGTGTTTTTAATTGAATTCAAGTTATGTATATATTGTATTAAATAAAACTTTAAACGAGTATAAAACATGCAAACTGAAAAGCAGCCTCTAAGTGCAAGGTTATTATAAAAGTTTAAAATGTATAGACTAGTTATATACCATTGTTACAATTAGTTTACTCTAAAATATATTAGTGTGTAAAAGTAATTTGTATATTATTAAATATGCAATAAGACTGTCTCACATTATTTTCAAATTTTATCAATTTTATTTTCAGAGCAAGAAACGAAAAAATAACCATTTATATTTGCACAAATTAAAAACGGAAGACACTTAAAACAAATTATTTGCAGTACATACAGCGTTTTTAGGTATAAAATTGTTTCATATTGTATCATATAATATTTAATACAAAAAATATATAATTTTGGATCTAATTTTAAAATTTGAAATATTTGCAAATTTGAAGAAATATTTTGCAGTAGTTTACGAAAGCATTAATAATATATTAAACAAGGGGTGGGTTACATCTAAACAACCTCAAAATTAATTTTATAATAACATAAACTAGTATATTATTTATAAACTAGTAACTAGTGCATCTATATCCATCAGTTTATAATATGCAAATCAGCTATTATAAAAGTTTCATCATAACATGTATAGGTTTACCTATATTATGTGTATATATTTATATTTTTAAATATATTTTAACCTCCTATATATTGTACATATAACCTATTATGGCTTTTGATCTAGTCCTAAACATAAATATATCATATCAATATTGGTCTCATTATATATACATGCACATGATAATTGCCTGTCTAGCTTAATTTGTAGATGATCCGAGAAATACATATAATATTTGTGTGTGAGAATATACTTTTTAATAACTATATGTTTTCAGCTAGTATATCTATTAATTTAGCCAAAAGGCCGATTATTTTCCTACATTAAAAAAGGTTTAATTAGACAATTCATAAAAATCATTTATTATAGTAACTTTTCAACATTCAAAATCCTAGATTAGTTACAAAATACGTTAGTTCAAATGTATATGTTTATTATATATTGTAGGCCCTATATTACGTACCTAGCTAATACCTACTTCAGTGTATATGTTCATACATCTTGTATATAACAGTTAAATACCTATCTATACATATTAAATTGTACATTCTCAACATTCGAATAATAACACTTTTGAACTAAATTTTTCAAAAAGTACTACCTATCCCATCGGTTTCAATTATACAAAATATATAACAATTAGAAATAATTTTATTCACATTTTAATCAAAATGTAACATGCTGTATCACACCGAAACATACTGAACGCATGATTTCTTTTATATAGCAGTTTTCAATATATTCAATTTTTGTACAGCTGTAACATGTATTGCGATCGAGGTATCAGTTTCAAGCATAAATATATGTACCTAGGTATTCGAATAAATTAATTAAATCTGTAAACTAAATCTGTTACTAAATTTGGAACGTCTTGTTCTGATAAAAGGTTAAATATACTCAACACCAACATTCTAAAAGAAATAATTATTATAACTATTAAAACGATCTAACTTGGAGTATACCTCAAGGTGGTGTTCTATCTCCATGCAATCGTTGACAAAATTGAAATTAAGGGATGGAAATATAGGATTATTAATTGATTAAATTAAATTACACAATTAATTGTATATATATTATACCTATAAATATCATAAAGTTTGAGGAAATATATAGGTACAATAAATTGCAATGACTTCGCATATTAATTATTTTTTTTGTATTTGTTCTACGATCAGTGTCCTTATAATACTCCACCACACTAATAAAAATGCCAATTACACTGCATTTCCAGGACATTAACACCTCATACTGATTTAACAAGGATAATTGGTACTGAAATTCATATTAAAATAAACTCCGATTGACTCACTTCTAAATTAATGGTAAAAACTCAAATTCTGTGCACATAACGAGAAACAACTTACCGTATACAGATAGGTCGCAAATCCATTCTTTTTGCTTTCACCGATAATATCATGAAACTCCTGGGTATCACGTTTATAAGCTCTAACAAGAAATGGAAAACCCACATAATCAATTACTATGTATAAAAAGCACGTCTAAAATCGATTCCTGCGACTCCTAATAACACCATTGACGAGAAATCGCTACTGAAAATTTATTTCTCGAATGTTTGAAGCATCATAAAATACGCATGCCCCTGTTCATCGGGATAAACCAAGATTAAAGATTCAGAATAGTAGTTCTCAGAATAATGTTCATTTCCAGAGTAATTTCGACCAACATCTCATAACTCAAAACAATTGAAGATTAACAGGAAAAGTAACTATTTTCTAATGCTCCCTTATAATCATGCGCTTCATGAATTGACACCACACACATGCTACAGCTAAGTTCAAACATGCGAAACCATTGGACCGGTCTACTTATAGACAAACATTTTTTCCCTAAAGTTACCACTGCTATTTTAATCAATAATTTTTATCCTTAATCCCTTTATCTTTTCTGTCCTCACATAGGATTCCTGTTTCTAATTTTGTTCTGTCTATCGATATAGCCTATATACCCATTGCATGTACTGTTTTTTTTATACTAGATTTCCAATTATGTACTTTTAATACGTTATATTATCATTTTTTTCTTAAAAGAAATAAAAATCCTAATTAAATCCTAATCCCTGCATTATTAAAGCAGAAAATTCATTTGCAGACAAAAATATTGGTGGCGATACGAATGACAAACTTCTTCAATTGACCTTTATATCGATGGCTTGTCTCTTTATTACCTAGACCTACTCTATACATGCATTGACACGAGACCTAGAAGTTTAAAGTGACTCATCTCGTCTGTATTATATTATGGTCACCCCTAGACATAGTCATCTATGCCACACGTTTTTAATTAGGAGCGACGAGGAAGAGAGAATTAAGGGAACCTATATTATGACTCATATTACCTTTGTTTCACCATCAGTAGGTACCTTATATATTGCAAATATACAATTTTTATAAATATACACATGTATATAATATTGGTTACATTAAAAGTATATTTTAGTTATATTATTAGTTGTATTTAAAAAATAATAAATGTTTAAATAAAAATTATCGAGAATTTTTTTGTCTATATCGTTAATATTAGTACACTATAAAAATATATAATAACATCTATGGTCTATATTTTGAAGCATGAATATTTGTCGATAAAAATAACTAACTATTAAATATAATGATTTTAACGAATATATTTAAAGGTATAATATTATATTCAATTGCAATAAATAGATCAAAAATATCTTTAAACAAATATTGAATTAACGCTTATTTTATATACCATAGAAAATAAATGTATTAGCTATTATTTTTTTTAAAGAACAATAGACTATTATATTTTGTGGAAATTATGTCTTCCGATTATTTAATTGACTCTTGAAAAAACTCTCTTTCAAGACTAAATAAATAATTTTTTTTTAGTTTTATGAAAATTATTTCTTAATTATTAATTCTATCTGAGTAAATGATTCTATTACAAAATTATACTACACATTTACAAGTGTAGAATAATTGTTTAACTTAATTTGGTTGATTAGTAGGCGCAGGATAAGCGAATGAGAGAAAGAAACAAACCGAGTGACTCATTTAGGAAACAAGTTATAACTTTTCAGAAGCGGTGACTCACCATGACTTCTCGGTTAAATCGACTCCCTTTGTTACCATTCTGAAAGTCTACCTAAGTCTAGTTGGACTTTCAAATATCAAACAAAGCCTGTTTATTGATTTACGTAGTATTAAATTTTATAAAAATAATTTGATGACAATTTATGTATTCATTTCATAATATGTATTTGAAATCCCTATATGTAGATCTAAAAAATTAATTTATATTATGCTAAATTATTAATTTACGTTATTGCATAAAGCACGATTTAGTCAACTTTATTTTACATCTCACAGTTGCTCAATAACAACCAAAGTAGGCTTATGTAGTCAACAACAAAAAAATTGATAATAAAATTTTGTATTAATAAATAATAGATATATTAAAAAATAATGAATTACTCGATATTGTATAAAACATTTATATAAAGAAATAATGAATATAATAGGGTTCGGAATACTGTACAATTAATATAGTATTATACAAAATAATCTTTACACAAAAAGATAAAACCGGTTAATCAATATACAATGTAAAGATACTTCACATGGTAATATATTAGTACAATAATTAATAACAAAAATGAGTTAACAATTTCAGAAACACAGCGCAAATCTATAATGGTCCAAACAGTTATAACAAAACATATACTAATTAATTACCGTATACAAGATTCCCTACTAGAACAACTGTCTCCTGATACAACAACACTATACTGAGGAGTAACATACAATTCGGTTATTGATAAGTCGTCACAATCATCAGTAAGGGTACAAGATACATTGTCAGAGAGATCTAAAATGCTACCAGGATCGGAGGATAACAAATTGTCAAAACTAGTTACAAGTTGGCACATAGCTGGATTGCTAAATTCTTCTTCAGAGTTCACTGGCAAAGTTGACAAAGCATCCATACGATACCTCTTCTGTGGTGAACTTGAAGTGAATTCAGAATCAAATTCCTCATCAGATTCGGATTCCGAATCACTGCTGCTGGAAGATGGACGCTTTCTGCCAGACGAAGATTCTGTGTTATCACATTCTTCCTGTTCAAACGATTCATCTTCTTCCTCTAGATCATCGGAATCATCTTCTAGCAAAAGTGGGGAAGGTTCTGTGCCCGACATGTCGTTAATGGGACAATTTACAAATGTTTGAGTTTCCGTACGTTGAACAGACAGAACATGTTCCTCCCAGATGTAACGACGAGCTTTGAGTGCAATCATGGCGATCATCAGACTTTTCTCCAATTGTATACCACCTCGAGTACGTCGCCCCGTTTCTATCTTCCGCATTGACGTCTTGAAAACTTGTTCTGCAGCTTCAACATTTAAAGCAGATTCCATAATTGGGAATGGACGAAGAGGATTACACCATGTCATAGCTACAGTTGCAGTCATAATCGAAATAAAACAGCAGAAACAAAAAGAAAACCAGGAACAGCGAGAAACGAATGAAACAAACTGACTGCGTTACATAGTCTGGTTATATATTCAACTGTTTACTTTGTATCAGATTGATGACGCATGAATTATGTTCTTTAATTTTATTGGTTTAGATAAAAGTTATTTTTAGAAAGTTTAATCACGAGCTGGTGAAATGAGTGAGTCATATTCTAGGTAATAAATTAAACACGCAGAATCAGACTCAGTCTATGATATTTATTATATAACATTTATTAATTATCTTTATAATATAGAAGTGAACATAATATTATTGCTATATAATATTGACGTAAATAATTTAAATTTTCTATTAATATCTATAATAATTAATATTTAAAAAAATTAATATACGGTATTGTTTCTTATATATTATCTGAATAGACCTGCAAATGACCAATATTAAGCACTAACAATAAACGTCCGCGGAAGAATATATCTATATAGATTATCAATTCGAAATTCATTGGAGTTTTTAATCAATGCCTTTTAATTATATACGTAATACTTTCGTTTTAAAAAAGTATTCCAATCAATATTATATTATTTTAATAGGCTATTGATCCTTATATTAATTGAATTCCATCATTAAAATTAAACTTTTACAGTATATAATTGAAATGCATCAATAACTCCCGTGAATTTCGTATTGATTATCGATATAGATGCCTACTCCGCGGACTTTTGGTATTGAATATTGGTCAGTTTGCTTGTTTTTATTGGTCATATTTAATTGTTTCTAATTTTTTGTTTTTTAAAATAAACGTATTAATTGATATGTAAAATATTCTTCGTAGATCATCGTTGTAAATCCAATAAATTTAATTATTATTTCTAAATAAAATAATAGTCGATAAAATTTCATTTACTTCTTCAGGGACAACTTATCAAAAATTTATATTAAAAATATATATCAAATAATATAGTTTTCATATGTGTTATAAATATTATAATTTTAGAAAATTCAGAATACAATGATATATTATTATTATTTAAATAATTTGACTGTGCGATTGTGTGTTCATTTTAATAAAATATTAATTAATATAAATTATAATTAGATAACAAATAATTTTTTATAGATATTTTAAAAATATCTTGTTTAAGTTATACTACTGTAAAGTAATATAAACTGTTGAAATATTTTAACAGAGTTGGAAATTATATAATTACAATTATGTATGTCAATATTGTAATAATTCTGTCATATTAATATTATTTATAACAGCAAAATTACCTCGTTATTTTTATTTTTAAATGCTTAAAATGCCCTTTTTAAACATTTCGATTATTGAATGAATTTTATAAATTTATTAAATATGTAGTTAAAATAAGTGTATATTAAACTAATTATAATTTTTCAAAAAAATTCTATATTTAATAATGGAAAAAATTAAATAATTTTATACCTCTAAAAATCACCTTGATTTAAATTATTTAAAAATTCATCACCAGATTCTTCTCCGTCTTCCAAAAGAATTTGTGGCAAAATCAAACGACCATTTCTTAAACTTTGAATTCGAGGGTGCCAAAGAATCAAAAATAATACTGAAGCAAATAAAGCACTGCAACATATTTTCAAACAGTCGGATGCTTTGTATAGGTAATAAATATCCGGCATTTTTCGGTTAATAATTATTGTCTGTGGTATAGTCTGAGTTTTGAATAAATTTCCCTGTAATGATTTTATATAGTCAGAGAATTGAAATATAAGGCATTTAATTTTAGTTTCTGATGAATACCAACATCTTTCTTTTTCGGGTAATGTATCCATAGTATTTTTAATATTTATCAAATTATTATTTGTATCAAATTTTTGAAAAAGCCGTAATCTTTCAATTCCATCCGCGATTATAATGTTAGAAATAAATAATAAAAGTAACGTTAGTATATTAATGGTCATTAGTAGTTGCCATATCTGAGGATTATTCATTAAACAAAAATACTTTACAATTATTATTTATATTGATTTTAGTATATTACCATATTTGAAGAAACCATAGATAGTGGGTATATATATATATAGAAACTATACATAAATAATATACTATCTATGGAGGAAACTTGGGTATATAATAGAAATTATTTTGTAGTTTTGAATTATTAGAGACGATCAGACTGCGCAATATAATGTCTCTTTTAAGAGATCAATAATATATTTCTAAAATCCTATTTGATTAGCGAAACAAATGAAAAACACCGCTGAACTTTAAATACATGGAGAAAAAGTAAAAGATTGGTCCAAATATCGATAAGAATAGGCTATAAAATTATATTATACGACATTTAAAGGAATTTTTTGTAGAAAAACAAGATCAACCAGTGCTGCAGCAAACATGTTTTTAATGGTACTGTTACATAATACTCTCTTTAAGCATACTTACAACTGATCAATTTGGCTAAGATCAGATCAAAATTGATCATTCACACATACTTAACTAATAGCCCAACAATATAAGATGCTTTAACTATACGTTATCTTCTAAACCTTTTAATATATACCGTTATTCCAACTGACTGGTAGTATTATTCTGTTTAATTATTATTTAAGCCACATGTACGTTAGCTTTTAAACCTTCTATTAATTTCCATTGACTAGTGTTATTTTACACAATGTTTTCAACCCAATTTTTATCAATTTAAGAAAAATAGTGTCCAGGCAAAGAAGTAGCTAAATTAACAATATTTTAATTATATTGTTTTCAAAGTCAATATACAAACATTTTTTAGTTAAGTATTTTGTAGTACTTACATCCATCCTAATACTGCGAAAATTCAAAACTTTGCATATATTTTTGTTTGTAATTCTAAAAAAAAATAATTAGGTACTGTATATGCAAGTTTTCCAAGATTATCAAAAACCATACATAACCTTCAAATTTACCGTAGTAGACATCCTGCCCGAAATATTTATATTTAATAGACAACTTTTGTCACAATAATATATTTTTTCAATATTATATCGAAAATGTTTTTATATTATTTATAAAATTAACTACAGACAAAAATGTACCAGATTTATCGTATTAAGATGAATTATTTACGGAAACATAATACCAAAACAGTGTGAATTAAAAAATTCGATGTGCAATGTTAATATTATTTACTTGTAGCAAAATATACATACACAAAGAAAAAGAAAGTAAATTAGCCTGCAAAATAGTAGCCCTGTTGAAACCAATTAAAAACACATTCTGGGTAAACCAAACCTCTTCTCCAGTGAAGTTTTGAAGCAAGCTACATATAGCTATTAGGTATCACATGCAGCGCGGATATTATTTATAGTGTTGGGTATGTACCAGATATAAGAAATGTAATATTATAATAAAAATAAGGAAAACAGAAAAGAAAAACAGTTTTCAATGGAATATTGTAATTGAATAGTGTTACTGCTAGGCCATTCTAGTACCTACCGATAAATAAAAACTGGTATATAATTATATATACATATAGGATGAAGCGCAATTGAGAAAATCGTCTTAAAACTTAATAATAGTCCATATGGTATTGAAATACAAAATTGCACACTGTAAAGATATTAAAGCTTTGTTATAAGTCAGGTATACGCTAATTTAACTTTTAAATCTGTTTATGTCGAATTTAATTAATTCATTGCTTTCACCTGATCAACAATAACATCCATACAGATTTTGAAACCTTGTACTGCTACCAATGTAATAATAAATGCAGTAGACATAAGTTTAGCAAGTTAACCCAACTAACAATATTATAATAGAGATTATATAGAAAGAGAGAAAGATAAAAAGGGAAACATTAATTAATATAGTACATAGTGACAATAATTAACAACTATGAGAAGATGTGTGCTAACATTAGATATCATCGAACTGATAAAAGAATCCGGGTAGTTTAAGTATACAAGCTCCTACTCCGGTCATACTAGTCTGAAAGGCACCGACACTATCCCATAAGCCGGTACGCAGATCATATCGCGACACCAGCTTCTGGCCCGTCTTCATCTGGGTATTGTAGCCGCCCAGTATATAGATCGAGTTGCGGTAAAGGACACAGTTGGCCTCCTTATGGGAGACCGAGAGTGGGGCTATCACTGTCCACATGTCAACCAAAGGGTCGTATTGTTCGCATTGGAGCACGGGAAGAGCCTGGTTGTTGGCGTTGAGGGAGCACCCACCAGCCACATAGATCTTGTCACCAGTGGTACACATCACGTGCCAGCCTACATGTAACGTTATAATTTTTATTCAATAACTAGGAAAACTAAAGTTTAGTCTACTCTATAATATATTAAATATAAAAATAACTAAAGTTTTCCTAATTTCTGTACTGTTTGAACAAACCTCTAGCGGTGAGCATAGGAGCCATATCATCCCATTGATTAGTAGTGATGTCATAGCGCTGCATGTCAGGATAAAAATTGTCATTGGAGTAACCACCACTGATGTAGACAGAGTCGCCATGTACCACTCCAGCATGAGCATGGAATGGCGACTGCAGAGACGCGATAGCCTCCCAAGTATTGTCTTCGGGGTTATACATCTAAGGGATCAAGTGAAGTAAAGAGATCATAATCGCAGAATTAGAGCGAGAAAGTACAAATAAGATTACACAAAGAATCAATAATGGTATCTTAAAAAAGGAAAGCTATATTATCATATCTCTACATGTTACTTTTGAAAGATAGACTAACCTCGCAGAAGGCTAAACTTCCCTCCTTCCTCCGACCTCCAACTGCAATGATCCGTTGTTTGACAACGCCAGCGAAAAAATAGGCCCTCTTATGCAGCATTCCCTCGCACTGGTACCAACACATAAAGCGGGGGTCAAAGCGCATCACCATGTTGACAGCCGATTCGCCGTGGGCGCATTGGGTTGTACAACCACCAAGAACGAAGAGGAAGTTATTGAATACTACTACCTGTAATAGGAAAAGGGGTAGTTAAGACTACAATAAACTGTTCCCTTTTAACATGTATTCTAATATTATCATTTTCTCCTAATTTGCTGGTATATTACATTAACCGAACCAAAACATGGTACATTTTTTAAATTTAACTGTTTCAAATATACGTATTCCCATTTAAAAGATAAAAAATAACTATTTTATCTGTAATACTTTTACATAAAACCGCTAATAAGCGGACGAAACTTGAAGTACACACCAATTTAACAGATTTAATTTTTTTATTAATTGGAGACTAGTTTGTTAACATTTTCTGTTATCAGCAAACACTGCCCACCTGTCCGTGACTGACAGCTGTTGGGAGGTGTGAAAGTGTCTTCTTATTGATGAGGGAGCCGGAGGTGATCTGCTCCTCGTACAAGGGCAGGATGACCAGATCTTCGCTGAGGCCGGGATGTGGATGTATCTCACGGCCTCCAACACACACAACACGTTCCTTGTAGCAGCGTAGCTCCATGTCCGCACCCGTTGAGAGTGGTTGGCTGAACGGTATGACGTGGTAGTTGAGAGCCTGCACAACAAACACAGTTCTAATGATAGAAGTAACACTTAGTGAAAGTCTTAAAACAATAATAACATAAATAAATGATAAGATTGAATATAACCAACAGTAAATGTTATGGAATAGTAATTGAATTTAAAATAACAAGCACATAGTATATCCTTAGAAGAAAATTATATATACCTTGAGGACCATATCTCGAAGTCTGGGATTCTGCATCATAATTGGCACAGACTGTACTTTTTGCACCAAGTCCGTAGGTGATATTAACTTGAAGCGTATTTCAGTCATCAATTGTTCGGCATGGGTTTGTCTGGAACTAGTATCAAGACCAATCCACTCCCAGATAACATCAAACAGTTCTATTTCCACAAGAGCACAGTGTGAAGAACGGACACAGTTAAGAACCTGCAAATAGAGAAAACTATATTAAAATATAGCACTGAGTGCAATGTCCTTTTTAAAGTAATTTAAACATACCTAAATTATATAACTTATGAGAAGCACCAGACTGTACAGTTATGTTTAAAAAATATAAATAATAAAGTAAGATAATATACTTTTCTATGTTTTAAAAAATACAAAACAGCGAATGATACATTTGGTTTAAAAAGAACAAAACATATTCCGATAAATGAGGATGTTTTTCAAGACTACAAAAAATACCTTTTTAAATAGTTACCTGCTCATACGTAAGGAGATTCAAGGTACCCTCTTCAGCAATTCGGAGAAGATTTTTGGCAATAAATCTATCTATTTGCGATAGAACATTTGCCATATTGTAGAGTCGAGCGGTGTTGATAAAGTCATAGAAGTTACTGGTATTCATTCCAGATAAAAAGTTCTGCTCACAAAATTCTATCACAGGAGTCACCTAACACAAAGGAAAAAGATTATAACATGTATACTACTATAAAGTAGTAAAAATTATTTATATATTATAATAAAATTCTTACTCAACATCATTAATTGGACATAGGAAATAATATATTAAAACAACATTTATTAAATAATGTGCCATTTAGAACATTTACAAAAGAGTGCTACATAAAGTTTCAAAAACTAGGTTTAACAATATGCCACATTATACAAGGACATATAAAAATAACAACCATCTTGACATTTTTAATTGAAAAATATATTTTTGGAACACACTGTACAATCATTATGAATTGTTATATGAATAAATTTTGAAAACAAACCTGCAGATGTGTTGCGGCCGCAATGATATCAAAGACGTCATCACCTTCTATCTTAGTGGTAGATGTATATATTATATCCAAAACTTTATCTAAACCTTTTGCAGTTACTCCTTTTAACTCAATTTCCCGTTGCTTTGTCTCCTTCATACCACTTGTAAACATTGAACGAAAATAATCTGAGCAGGAGACAAGAATTACTTTATGCACCTCAAACTTCTGACCTTCAGCAGTAAGTGTGACATCACAGAGGACATTGTCGAGACGAAGTGCCTGTAGGCCTCTCAGAATCATCTTACTGTGCTCCGGATGTGGATCCTGCCCTCCACTGGATAGAAGACTACCGGCACACCCTGCTGCTGACACAAGTATGGAGCCAGAGTTACCACCATAACTGCTCCCAAGACTAGCACGGCAAAGGTCCTTGTCTCCAGACCATGTAGGCATGGATAAAATAGTACTACTAGAACTGCTTCCACCCCCAGAACAGGTGGTCAATGGGGCTGCTGTATTATCTATTCCACCTCCTCCAATAGCTCCAGAGCTTGATGAAGAGGGATTCATGTGGGGTTGAAGATCACCCATACTCAAGATGGACACAATATTATAGCAACAAATCTCTATAACTCCTCTTCAAACAATATTTAGCGGATTCTACTTTCTCAAATTGAAATGGTCATCTATTGTGTGAATTGTTTCAAAATAAACCTGAAAATTAAAAAATAATAATAATTAAAATTCATAAAAACACTGAAAATTATTCTTTCTGTTGACAAATATAAAAGAATACTTTTATTCATTTAAAAAAAGATTAATATGGTGCCTGCCCATCTTAGACAAACATTTTTAAGAATTAATAAAAAAATTAGTAACTAAATTAATATTTAAAAATATATACAATAGCATTGTCGAGCTTGTTAGACATGTCACTTGTAATATCTATTAAATAATTTTTTTTCATTTTTACTTTTAGGGCACCATAAATATCCAATTTGCGTTGTATCTGTATTCTATTTAAATCCTCATTCAACATTTACATAAAAGAATAAAAAATAATTTGTATTACAAAAAACAACTCTCATCTTTAAATGATAAAGAGACATAAAAAATCAAAGCTATCTACAAATCTGCAGAAGTCTTGAAAACCATAGTGAATTTAACAGCCAAAATAAAAGCGTTCTTTGGCTTTTTCTTATTTTATGTGAAATATAATTTTTGAATAGGTGAAATTGTTTTTTCACCTAATGATTCCGCTGCAATTCCAACATATTTTTTTCAAGAGGAAGTAAAGGTTGTTTATCACACCTTCAGGGGTTGTGAAGATGTTAGATGATCAACTACTTCTACAATTTGTTGAGGATTTCATTAAAAACAATACACATCTCTTGAAAAAAATTGGAATAACAGGTTGCTTTGTTTGAAATTTTGTATGAAAGGTAGAAAATAATAATTCAGTAATCATTCAGTAATTGAAGATATATAATGCAAAGGAGCTAAGGGTTTATCAAACAAATTTGAAGAACAAATAAAAGATACAAATTTCTCATATTTGGGAAGTCATTTATGTTGCCAAAAATGTTTCAAATGAGATAGAATAACAATTAATCTCAAGAGTACTGTAAAATTTGCTGGGCATTTTTGGCAACCAATAATGGTAATTATATAATCTTCATGTTTAGCTAGAGTATTATTAAACAATTTGTAGCAGTATTTCATAAGTAGCTCTATTTCCTAATCTACAGGACCCATTCTATACAAAAGCCTATGAATTGTGAGTTGAAATATTGGGTAACTATGATGTTATTTTCAGAGTAACAATAGCAGACATTTGATCTTTTCAACAGATTTTGTTAAATGATTCACCAAAGGAAATTAATTCACATCTCAAAAACACGATTTAACACCTTAAAAACATAAAAATAAAAAGGCGATTTTCAAAATAAGGTAGTATAAGAAATTTTAAAAGATATCTGGCTTTATCATAACCCAGAGAAAATGTCTTGGCAACTGGACAGAAAACTATATGATTATTATTACTTTGAATTGTTTTATTTTCGAAATATAAAATTGCTAACTTTAAAAATAAATTTAGTTTACTGACTTTTAAACAATATACATTTTTTATCTGACTACTGAGGGAAACATGTATATATTAATACTAATTGTTGTATATTAATATGTATTTATGATTTTCAAACAAAAAAACATTAATATTAAAAAAAAGATATAGGTATTGTGACCAAATCAATATCCTTCATATGAAAGATTTTCCAGAACATTAAAAAAAATATTTTATTAATTATAGTGCAACAAGTAGTGCTTAGCAGAATAAATTACAACTTTGGGGTACCTATAATTAAACCTATAGTTTATCAGAATTTAATATATATTATATATTTTTTAAAATTGTATTAATAGTTTCTGTAATGAATTAAAAAATTTCGACCTGATTAATCTGCTGGTCCTCTGACTTCATGTCTGTTTTAGATTGTGGTATGTATTTCCTGTTTAATTTTACTTATCATTTTCATTATTCTTGTGTACTGCCTTTGATTAGGTTATCTTGTTGGTAGAAAATATTTAATTTAGTTTTACAAATATAGCCTTTAACCCAGGGAAAATAAAATAAGTATAGTTAATATATTTTCACCATAATTACTATAAACACACATATTACTCACTTTTATAATTATGAAAAATATAGTTGTCTAGATATTAGGATTCATGACATGTAATGACTATACATCTAAACTGTCTATATACATATGGTAATCAGTTTTTAAGCAACTAAACAGTAAAACACATTGACAATGGTGCAGATGATGTTTATACATCTTGACAATGTTTTCTTAATTTCAGTGTTGTATTTTAAAGTGGACATTGAACCATATATCAGGAATTTATAGTAGTGTGAATTTATGGAAAACATTTTGTAGTTCTCAAAGTTGTATATGTGACAATTCTGAATGCATCTTATTTGTGTTTTAACAATCAATCAGTATAAATAAGGTATGAATGCCTTCTGTATATTACTGACTTCTTATCTGTTCATTTTTATTATTTATAGAAAAATATATATAAAACAAAAAAGTTTAATCAGTTATCTATGAGATGATAGTAAAAATAAGGACTGTACAAAATAATTTGTACAGTAAAATCTCTTTATAATGAACCACACTATAACATACTTTTCACTATAATGAACTTTTTATACAGTCCCATGAAAATGTCCTAATATTTCCATATTAAAATCACACTATAACAAACTTTTTTTGCTATAAAATACTTTTATCCTGGTTCAATCAATCAAGTAACAAGGCAAATTACCATTCTTTATTATGTACAGTAGTATTTTATAGAGAGGTTTTACTGTAGTATAAAATACATTTTGAGATCGTATTGATATGCTTTATATATTTAATTGTCAATTGTAGATCTAGAGTATTTTAAATATTCCAAAAAAATATTTTAAAAGATAAAATTTGAAATATAATAATGTAACAGGGATGGTCGGTCCACTTTTGTCACAACTTTGACACATTCAATTTTTCATCCCTAATATATATATATATCTACTTTCAGAATTACCAACTATATTAAGATAATTTAAGGTAGTTTTTTTCTCTAAGACTCAAAATATGTATACAGATTAACAGAAATCAAATCAATATAATTGGTTTAATAGTACATAGTGCTTAACATTTTTGATTTTAAAGCTAACAATAATTATCATATGAATCATTTGGTGATTCCACAAAATTTCTGTCACAATAAAAAGCTTGGTTAGTACTAGTAAGCACAATATGGTCCTCATGGATGCTCAAATTTAAATCAAAGTGGCTCTGATCTTAAGCAAATAATGTAACCTGGGATAGTCCATCATTATGTAACAAAATTAACCATTTGAAACCGGGTGGCAAGACTGTCTTGCCATGACAATTGATTTAGTTTTATGGAGTTGTAAAAATAAATTCTGTATTGTACTAAGTTTAGTTGAAATTAATTGCCGTGTCCACAATC
>JAUZNC010040280.1:0-17815 GCA_034780395.1 Vannuccia rotundouncinata | reverse complement strand
CAGGATCGACAGAAACCGATACTAAGTGACAACAATCAGCTAGATTACCAATCTAGTTAAACTTAAACAAAGATTATTATCGTGCAATTAATAATCAATTGTGCATATTTTTCATGATTTTTATTGGAAGATAAAAACCCGACCAATTATTTATCGGTCGATATTCAATTGTGAATCAGGCATTAATTGTTCATACATCATTTAATACATCAAGAATACATCATTTTCATGTCTTTTCTTTGCTTAACTACATAACCTAATAAACGATATTTTAAAGACAAAAAATTGAAAAATTCGGTTAGCTGAAACCTTAATATAAATGAAATAAAAAAGAAGGTTAATAGCTCAATTTCATTTTAAAATAATTATTTAAAAATATATAGCAGAGCTTCAAGGAAAGGAAAAGAACTGTATAATATGTTACTGATACAGTCTATTCCAGCTAAACCTAACACTCATAAAATCTAAAAAATCGTACGGTTTATACAAAATGAGAAAAAACACAAAATACATAATACATGTAAAGTTAAGTATAATATGTTTATACTACTATGTAGGTATGTATAGTAGACACACTATATGACCGCATAACTTAAAAAAATGTAAGCAAAAATTCAGTTATTTATTTGAATATTTATAATATGCTAATAATGATGAAAAATAGATTCGAACTTTGCTTTATATAATAAAATTTACAAAAACTATATAATTAAGGTAGAAGGTATATGTAGCTTGTTATTTCTGCCATCTTCAAAAATATTTGCCTTACTGTTTGACATTTGACATACGTTTTTGAAGACATTTTCACAGATGCTATAATACGAATTACAACGATTGACGTTTCAATGATAAGATACACAACAAAGATACATTTGTGCCCACAACTGGTATACAGTTTACAAAAATGGAAAAATTAGTGTATAAAATATTATATCATTAACGAAAATCCCTAATATTAATTTCGGATACATAATCTTTTCTAAACAATTAAAATTAAAAGTTAAAATAATTTAACTGAATGACGCCTTAAACAACAGCTATCAATAATGAACAAAAATTATATTTCAAAACTGTAAACCAAATTTAATTCTAAAATCTTACTTTTTTCCTAACAAGCGCAAGAGCAGTGTAACAGAAGGTAGAATCACACGTTTTCGGTTTTCTCTGGTCCTTCTCCGAAAGAGCGACGGGGTGTTCCGCATCTGGCATTTCTCCGCAAGGAAGACAATTTTTTTTGTTTAGATCATCCACTTTTTCGTTAGATTTGCCATCTTTTGTGGTTAGGCATGTACTGTCACACTCGTAACACTTGGCGTCAACATCACCGGGTAGTAAACAGACCAAGGTAAACAAACCGGCCAAACAGACAATAGGAAAATTTCTTTGAGAGTTCATGATATGATATAAAGCTGAAAAATATAATGCTGTATTTGTAAGCTTTAAATGATAGAATATAATTATTATATAAATAATATCATAGTTGAATTTTGCATTTTTAATAAAGTTTCCTTTAGTAGAATGGATTGGAGAAAGAATGTCATATTAGTAAAATGGCGAATAATAAAAACTGAAAGTCTACAAAATTACACAATTAAGTCAATGCATCGATATGTAATTTAGTTTCATAAAATTTATTTTATAGTATAATATGAATAAAATATACAGCTATTGTTAGTATTAAATCATTCTTATATTACATAATATATTATAGTATAAACAATGTGATAAAGTGTTATATAGAGTATTTCAAAACATAAATTAATCTGATAAAATCACAAATTACTAATAAACTAACAAGAACAAACTTTAATGGAAAAATGAAAGAAATGCACTAGTCTAATTATTACATTATATTTTTCAATAAAATTTATTACATGACATATAAAAGAGTTAATCACAAAAACCCTAAATCGTGTATAATCACAAAGAAAAAAATTGTAAATCAAAAACATGTTCATCTAAGACTGTATTCTTGTCGTATTGAAAAGGGATTTTACTAAATTAAAAATATTATGTCAAAAATCAAAGAAAAGAATAAATTGAAAAAAAACCTTTAAAATTTAACTTTCGCAATATAAAAAAATGAATTACTACGATAAAAAACAAAGGAATAGAAATAACGGAAACGGTAACCAAATTAAATTTATGTTAACTGATTACAATAAATAAATTATAAACGAAAAAATGACTAAAATAGAATAATTTTACATAATTTCTAATATCTTGAGGATATCTTGCAAAAATCGATAGCAATTATAATTGATTACAACTCCTATGTCAGCTAATAAGACATTAATTACAGTATAATTTTAAGTATAGTATAGCCTGAATTATTGTTAAAGTTCATCTCTAATGTTCTTGTGGGCATAAACAGTCGTCACATGGTTGTTACAGAAAGAACCAGCACAACAGTGCAGCTCACCCCCCTGACCCATGTCATTCCAGTAGGACTTGACCACTTTGAACTGTTTGTTGATTTTGTCATTGACACTACTGATACGGCTGCTGATCCCGTCGGTGACCTTCTTATTGAACCCACACGAGTAGAGGTTGCTCAGATCGCAAACTTTACGTGGACACGTGTGGATGCAGCCACGCTGTGTGAAATTTATGGTCAATATTAGACCGTCTTCTGTCTGTAATTGTACGTACGAATTTGAATTTTATTAATTATTGCGTAATTAAAACCGTTCAGATTTGAGTCATCACTGCACAAGATTACGAATTTTAAATAAATATGAATAAAAAATAGTAATGTAAATTAAACTAAACTAAACTAAATATTGGCACATATTTGTATTTTAAAATTTATGGATTAAATTAATCATTATTTGTAATTCATTTGTAAATTCATCGTAACTTTAATTTAAAATATATTAATGTATAACGAACTGTCTAATATAATCACTGTAAACAGTGATATTTATTGATAACTAAACAATTAACACGTGTACATAGTAAATACATATATATGAAGAAATTTCAATCAAAATTAATTTGTTACCTTTTTCCTGAACATAGCAAGCGCAGAGAAGCATTTGCTAGCATCGCAATTTTGTTTCTCAAAGGATAAATCATTCAAAGTTGAACATTCATTACATGAATCTTTATTCAGCTTGTTCACATGAAGATTAGATCGCCCATCTTTTATATTGAAGCAGGTGCTAACACAAGTGAAACACTTTTGTGATTTATCCCCGTGAAGTAAACAGAGCAGAGCAAACAGCAACGCCACGTAAACAGGGAAACGACTTTGAGAGTCCATTATACAACGTATAGTGCAAGGCTGATACAAAATCGAATGGATACAAATTTTTATACCAATAACTGTATTGATTTTACTGAAACAAAGGGTTTAAATATAAGAGTAAATTACGAAAATGTTGTTACAGTCATACTGGAAAGTTAAAATAAACGTCTTTTATTCATATTTCGAAAATATATAATTGATACAGTATATACGGAAAATAATTTGTATTATTATATCCGTTAAATTGTGGCTATATTTTCATAAAATAATTTTCCACTATTTTGTATCGTTTAGCTAGCATAAAGTTGGAAAAATGACTAACCCTAAATAGTTTTAATTATTACAAATGTTTAAACAAAATTTTAATATAACTGATGAGAAATAATAACACTTAAGATTATGTAAAATCGCTGTTATTAAGCTTCACAAATCAAATTATTACAGGATAATCAAAACAAGTTCTATAAAATAATTATATATATTATGTAATAAATTAACGGAACCTGAACTTTAATCACAATTTAACAAGAGATAACAATAAACCAACCAACAGACAAAATTAAAAAACCAAGAGACCGATTACAATATCATAAACAATTTATTCAGATAAAATTATATATTATTAATATAAACATTACAAATATAATATACAAGAAACAATGTGTTGCCCAAATCAACGTCATTTACAATAATTGTAAATAATTGTAATAATATTAACAAAGCAACACTTTGATATAAATTTATTATAAAGAGGCTTCAAATTGTTTCATTAATTCGACGAGACGAAGACTCTCTTTATTCTCCCCCTTTCGAGCTGTGTCACCCATGTTATCCGCGCACTCTGTAAAGAAACAATTATTATATATTATGTATGCTTATAAGATGCTTTTTACTGATACTTGTATATAAAGTTCAATCAAAATATTTAGTATTTTAACAAACAAACTGCAAAGAATATTTATTTTAAAATGACGTTTATAATTTATAATTGAATCAATTTACGAATGCATTATTTAAAAGAAAACAGCAAAATATATTCAAATATTAATTCCATTACGACTAAAAGGTGTAAATAGAACAAAATTAGAACCTTCAACAATCCTGAGAATAACTTTAGGAGAGGCATTTCTCATCCGCAAAAGTTGGAGAACCCGTTCGCGAACCTGTCACAAATAAAGGGAATGGTTAATAATTAAAATTATGTGAAAGAATGTAGCATAATGTTTATTTATTATAGCAACAGCTTAATAAAAAAATAAACGTTTACCAAACTCTCAAACTAAATCATAGACACTGGTGACGTCAATTTGCAACTAAATTTTTTTAAAGAAAAAGCCAATTCCCAAATGGCGACTTCAATAAGACCTCAACAGTTTTGAAACTTTCGTATTCAATAACTAGTCTATCATGAGTAAAAACTGAAAAGTTGGAATTCATGGACTACTTACAGCAGCTTGATTATGTACACAGATCTCCATAATAATAGTATCAATAAGTTGTAGAGTACAGAGACCCCCATCTAGACGGCGAAGATAGATCTCCTCTTCGAGTTCTTCAGTAGTAGTAGCAGTCCATAGACTCGGGTCCTAAAAATAAGATTGTCATAATTCATGATATCTTCTTCAAAATACAAAACAAGATTGATTACAAGGTATAATCAATTTTATATAGTTCGAATATTTAGAAAACTAAATTATTCTAAAGCCAATGACTATCAAATTTTAATTAAATATTAACTTACAATGCTTATTGATTTAATTAATAAAAATTTTCGCGAACGACAAACCCACCTTTCGCTCCCGTTGAATTCGTGCATCGGTTAACTTGACCTGAGCAAAATACTTGAAGTGGAACTCCACCGTGCGGTCGACTTTTTCATAATCATTCTCCGAAAACTTGGCCAACACTCGGTTCTTCTGACTAGCACCAGTGTGTCGGATCAGAGCTGCAACCACACTAATGATGTGTTCCTCCAGTTCGGTAGGCCCCGGTCCAGCCCTTTTCTGTTTCTTAGGTGTTCGCATGAATAGAGGAAAGATTGTCCTAAGACCAAGGATGTCCACAAACTTGACACAGTTCTCGGCGCCGGCCTCCCCGGACATGGCAAAATCAAGTACCTTGAGAGCAGAGTTACGAGAGAGCTTCTTCTCACTGCAGAAAGTTAGAAAAACTGAATTAACGTTTAACTTGATCCTAGATAAATTTAAATTTATTGAAGAATTAAAAACCCGGTTTTTGTAACTATGACTATCTAATATACACAAAATTAGATAAAATAAACTTGTAACAACTTCATAATTGGACGTGTAAATAATTAAAGGATGTACATTTTCAGAATTCCGCACATGAGAGTCTGAAAATGTCAACTCTTTGAAGAGATGAGACGATATAAATGTAATCTGAAATAATGAATGTACTTTTACCACATGTTAAAAACTTTTAGTTTAACCAAGCATATTTATAATTATTATTTATAAATATCATATAGACGATTCTACAATTAAAAACACTTATATGCCTAACTTGTAACACTCACTTATAATTGAACCGATTCATATAATATAATATGCAATTAAAAAACAAAAATCACAATTCGAGCAATCCTCTTTGAATAATAAAAATAATGATTATAGACTATAATTTCTACTATGAAACTTAACGCTAGACAATAATAAAATTTATGTATTTATATTTTAAGTTGACATTGCTTTTATATTTATTCTGACATCAAAATTTGTATATTAGTTATATAATATTATTTATGATATGATACTATAACTAAAATACAACTGTTCGTGTCAATCAATTAGCAAAAAGCTACACATTATTTACTCACATATTAATGTGTATAATGAACTATTTTAATTAAATACTACGATTTAATCGTATGTTAACTAAATAATATTATGTATTAAAATTTAACCAATGACTAATAATGCGCATAAAATTAAATATCAATATTTTACAATATTTAAAAATCACAAATCAGCTATAATTAAATACAAAATTATTATGTACATGATAAGCTATTAGACATGTTTAATAATTTTATTAGACGAAACACCAATTACTAAATGTAATTAAAATGGAATCTCTTATTCAATAATAAAATTAACAATACAATTATCTGTTTACCGTAACATAAGGTTCATCAGCTGAAGTCCCTCCCCACGAAGAAACTTGTCCCGATTTGTCTTAAGTAGTAGCGCCGAACAGAGACAATTAAATAAATTCTCCATCATCTCGCACTCCTCCCTAGTGTTTGGGTCATGCCGTTTATAGGCCTGAAGTCACAATGAATTAAGCCTCAAATATATTCCAACATTTATCATTTAAAAATATGTAGTGCGAATATAAGAGTACCGAACCAAAATGAATGCATTTCATCCTAATTCATTCATTCATTCAAAACCGAATACATTAAATGGTTATTGTTTATATTTTATATCCATTAGATATGTTCAAAATTTAAATTTAATTTTTTTAGTATACTTCAAATTTTATAATACATTGATTATCGATTTTGGATTCCAAAAACATTTATTTCGATGATTGTTATTATGAATTGTTACTGTCTGTCAATCAATAGATAATTACAATATTAAAGATAATATCTATGATTTTTAAACGAATCTTTAAATAGCTATGTATAATAATTTTGTTGGAGGAGTTTGGAGCATGTCATGGACATATTTTAAGAAAAACAATTAATCAATAATGTGTATACGAGTATATAACCATTACTATCGTAATAATATTTAGAAGGCAATCACAATATCAAAAATTATGTATATAACATAGACATTATATATCTATACTTTAAACTATATTACTTCAATTTAAAGTTTTTTTTACCATTTTTGGCCTAACACGCCGGCTAAGTATTTAATTTTAGATTGCAGATCTAGTTGTAGTTATATAGTGGAATGTCAATGGTATATAACAAGATATATTTCTAATATAATGTATTAGCTTTCATTGATAGAAAATTAATAAAGAATGATTACTATATTCAATTTTTTTTTTAATTTCAACATAAATTCCCAAGCTTAATTTAAAATTTATTAATTATATTTTCCTGCTATAGCTTATATTATGTGTATAAGTATATTATCTATGAAAAATTGAAAATGTCTTAAATTGGTCATCACTCATGGACGTCGGAGTCCCCCCCCCACCCCCAATATTTTTAATACCATACTTATCACCCCTGAAAAAGTCATACTATATATTTTAGGCTCCTAAAATGCGCACCTGTCCAACTTAGCCCCCCCCCCCATCCTGAAATAACTCAGACGTGTCTAGTCACTAGAATAACCGAATATCCATGCCCGGCCACGGTTGGCGGATAATCGAGGATTTATGTAAAATATTGTAGTTATCCAATATTAAGAATAATTAATAAATCTTTGTGATAAATATTTATTCATGTTTTTCTTCGAATTTTGAGTGACTCGACAAATTTTTTCTTCATAAAGATGTTTATTCCGATTTACAAATTTTTTAAATATTGGTAATCTTGTATTTTCGTTTAGTAACACCACTTTTCAGTTGGAATCAATCACAGATATAGACATTTTTCAAATTAGTTGCTAAATATGTAAACATTGGTTGATGTGTTTGAAATCACTGAGTATTTAATGAATTTTGTCATCAAATTGTTGTGAACAAGTTTAGTTAGCCTAAAAACAAAAATAGAATACCATACAAGTTGCTTTTGACAAACTATATCGCAAAAAAAAATTTTTTATACTTCCTCAGGAATATTTCGACAACATCAAATTAAGACCACTCCTTAAATAAAACTTAAACTAAACGGTCCTAATCAGATTTGGAAAAGGAAATTAATAGCCATGGATCAGGATAATTTATGATCTATCCAGGATTTAAAAGTTTAATAGATAAACTTGATTATATTTTATGATCATATAATAAATAGGATGCATCAGGAAGAAAACTATATCTATTAAAGTAGTTTTTAAACTTATCGACAGTAAACTCTTTTTACGAATATTATATTATGTAATTAATAATGTTTTGACGTTCTATTATTTTCCATTTTTATCCTAAACATAATAATAATAATTACTTATTTTGTGAACATCATAAAAAAGCTAAATTTGCTGCTTCGATGCAATTTGTTTTTTACTTTGGTTATTTGTATGACATTGGTAATATATATACCAAACTTAAATACTCACAGCAAGTTGTTGAAGAAAACAATCAATCCCTTCCAGTTCTCCAAGAAGCTCACGGTTAGCTGAAATAATAAATAAACCATTATAAATAACACAAAATCGGTACTAACAAAGTATACACATTGACTCACTTTCATCTTCTTGGAGTAGTATAGCAAGTATCTCAGACACGTATAACTTGTTAGGATCAAATTCCCGCTTCTGAATGCGTTTTAAGAGCCATGCCATTAGACCTTGTTTGGCTAAATCTGTGCAAGATTCAGGACGAAATTCACAGAGATTCTCGAATATTCCTGAAATTAAAAAAATTCTACCCTCTTTAAATAATTTATATATTATACTCATGATTCTAAATGTTTATGTAAATACAAATTTTTGTTAAGTATATTTAATCCATCAACACTGCTTCTACCAACACATTTTCTAGCTTCTTAGCCTACCAAGTGTGTTATGCACTCCATCTGCTTCTTCTTTGACTGTTTCGTCCAATCTACCAAAATTATTGATAAGAAGAGGGACCAACTGCCCGGCCAAAAGGGCCTCGACGAGCTCTCCACTGGGGTCTTGGGCATCCGCTAGACTGTCCGTCAACTCATGGAGAAGATCTATTACCGCTAGAGAGATGTCCGTGTTGTCGTGAGAGATGAGTTGAAGGAGACATTCGACTGATCTTAGAGAGACTAGAATGGAATAATGCTCAGGAACAGTGGCCACAACCTGAAAAGCAAAAAAAGCGATTGTTTATTATTTAAATAAATATATATTAAAGTACACAAAGTATATTAATTTAGAATATCTTAGGTCTATGAGTAATATGTTTGTACTAATAAAATTGATTTGGTCTATATAAACGATAAAATACTAACAATTTTTTGGTTTATAATACTCATAAAAAATAAATACTACTGGTAGTAGTAACAATAAACACAGCAGTAAAATTTGCAGAGAGAAAATTAAATATAATTGGTTATTTGTATTTTTGAGACACATAATTGTTCATTATTTTGTAATAACAAAAATGAATAACATAGCTACAACCTTCTCTTGTGTAGATAATAACTTATAGTACAGTTATAAAAACGGTTACAAATAAATAATATATTTAAAGAAACAATCCATACCTGCATTTCTTGTAGAATATCATGCAATTCTACTTCTGACTCCATGAATTTCTCAGGCAATTCAGCATATTTGATTCTCATTTCCTGATTCCGCAAAGTTCTTTTTTCCAGCTGAAGAATAACTCGTTTCACAGCAATTTCATCCATTTCACCACCAGCCTCACCATCATCTAGACTTTCAGGATCAACTGTTCGTCGTCGTTTACTGCCACTTGGTCCACTCTCTGTGGATGTGTCTGATGGGTCTAAAAGGCCCTTTTTACCTGCTTTGAAAGTTCCACTGCCATATCCATTAGCTGATGGTTGTGGTATTTCTGGCTGTAAGACACAAATATATCTCCAGTAACAACATATATTTTGAGAAAAATTATAAAACAATATTTTAACAACCAGCAGTGTTTCTTGTTCTTTATATATATATATATATATATATTAATGGAATTTTTTTAAATCTTTCATATTATATAATCTTTCATCATATAAGATGTTTTGTCAGACGCTTTTATAAATAATAATACATATACACACTGCTGGTTTCAAAATATAGAGCATAACTTCACAGAACTTATTAGTAATTAAGTAACACTGTTTATATACTAGTAGAAAATTATATGCCTTCGATAATTATATATCAGGGTACTTTAAGTATAGTTGTAATTATATTGTAATTACAAAATTTATACACAACTGTCAAATTAAATTTTCATTTTCCAATGATAAATCGAAGTCAATATCATAATAATGTTATGTAAGGTACCTACATAGTTGTATGGTAATCAATTAAGAGTCAGTGGTTAAAGGTTTAAAAGTTTCAATATGTTCTGATGTGGGATTTATGACTACCGTGGCAGGCATCATGTTCTCATTTTCGATAATAGAAGAAGTAGTATGGTAAGTCTTATGCCTTTTCATGGACAACCCAGAAGGCCAATATTAGAGACAAATGGGATGTGCACACCTTTATCCAATTTACATTCAATTGACAGTCAAAATATGTCAAAAAGGACAGATGAAATTGGTGCTTCAGTTGGTTTTTTAATGCTATTTAAAAATGTTAAGAACATACATTAATACACTTTTACAGGGATGTTAAAATGTACCCTGAAAATGTAACATACACTTTTCAGCCTCTACCCTCTTACTCGTCTTTGTATGCTTTTTCTCTACATATTCAAAATGTTTGCAACAAAAGACTGTTGAATTTAGGAAAATAACCAAGTAATCTGTAAATCCCCTGAGCTCTCTCATTTATTCAAAAATCTGTTATTTTTTAATTGACCACCTAAGGGCTGGATTACCCAATAGGCCAATGCCTAGGCCGCAAACTCCATCAGGGGCATTGCGTTTTTATGATTACAAAGGCTGGGAGGAGTATTTAAGTATAAGTTGATGTTATTATGTTTTACTTTTGGTAATATATGGGCCCCCTAAACTGAATAGCCTAGGACCCCTTATATTAAAATATACTCCTTTAGCCCTAAATCCACTAAATAAATAAATTTTTAAACTGAATACATTTTTGGAGAAAAAATATACATGTATTAATCTCATATCTCCAAACACACAAATATTTTAATTAATTATGAAAATAACCCTTTCAGTTTTGAAATCCACAGAAGATTTTCATCCAATTATTTTTGATCCAAATTTAATACTTAAAATTATATAACAAAAAAAGACTGCCCACACGTGCCAAGGAAAGCAGCTTTCAGTTTTAAAGTCAATGAGAAATAATAGCCAGCAGGCAATTACTTCAAAATTTTAAGTCCTATATAAACATTTACATGAATAAAAAGAGAAACTATTACATATTATTATTAGCCAAAATGGCAAAAAGTGTGTAAGCTCATACCACAAAAAAAAGATATACCATAAATTGAGTTAGCTCTTACAAAATCATTATCTGATTTGAGCTATCTAGTTTTTTTCAAAAGTATAATAATACTATTGTGAACTAATTAGTATAACTCATTTATGGAAAAATGTAATAAGTATTACTCTATGTTAGTAACTTATAATAATAAAGTTGTTTCTTATAAGTATCAATTTTTGTAGCATTTAGAGGGTGATATAAAGTTGGCAAATAAGCTAAATTAGTTTAAAATGTAATTAGCTCAAATCAGATTATAGTTTTTTAAGAGCTGACATAATTTATGGTATATTGTATAATTTCTTTTGTGGTATGGGTTAACACACTTTTTGACATTTTGGCTAATAATAATACCACACTATTTTGTTAAATGTGTACATTATTTTATTTATATTGTTCATATGATCAACATTTATATAGGATTATGTGTGGGTGCAACCAACTCAATAAGTATTATAGGACCTCACCTAACTAGCCAGTTGAGTTGTGACACAGTCACATTTAAAACACTAAATAATGTTTAGCTAATTCCTATCTTATTGTGTAGAACTGCCTTGAATTATTAAGTAAGTCAAATGTCATGTTAATAGCTATGAAAGAACCTATATATAAATTAACTTACACATTCCCATACATTCATATCTTAAGTTTTTTTAATTGTTACCAGTCTCAATAAATATTTTTATTTTGATATCAATTTTCCTATACCTATATTGATACATATCATTTATAATTGGTTATTGATTGAGAAGTCAATAAATTATTTGATTTATTATATAGATTTTAATTAACAAATGTTAAAATGAGTGAAAAAGGTCTGATTTTATTAAGAAATTACAGTAGGAATATGTCTTTAAACCTTTATATCTAACATCTTATTATCTAGCTATGATTATGAAAATTGACAATTTAATTAATAGGAACCCATTCTATATAATAATTTTTTTTAATATCAAATATTGTTTAAATGACAGCCTTAAAATGCTTGCTGCTATGCTAAATTGAGGCTCCTAACATTTTTTTTTATAATAAATATAAAATTTCTTGTGTTTAACACTTTTGCAATGTATGTTGAAAATTTCATCAAAATTAGTAAGGGGTTGTTATGACATTAAATTACAATTATATAGGTACTCAAACAAAATATACAACTCAATATCAAATTTCTTGTGATTCAAGTTTTCAATGATTTTTATAATATGGGTAATATTATTATTGTTATAAATAAATAAAATAATTATGATTTTTGTGAACAACAATAGTTAAGATAAGATGTATAAATATATAAAAATATTACATATAGAAGCATCACTGCATCATGGTAATAAGGTCTCAGTATTTTAATAAGTGTTATGCATGCAAGGTAATAAATATATTATATATAAAAATATAATATATTAATATAAATAAGATCTTATTACAGCTAGATATATGGATGGAATTTAATATAAATATAATTTGACAGTATTGTTCTAAAGTTAATAGAGTAACTTACTAGCATAACTTGTTTTGTTTTTAATTATGTTCATTAAAGGCAGAACCTGCAGACATAGTAGCCATTTACACAATTCCTTACCTATTCAAATTTGGAGACACTGCAACATTTTTTAAATATTTATTTTAATTAACATTAACAAAAATATATATATATTTAAAATTCAAATGTCTTTCTAGAGTTCTATTCGTTTTTTATTGACTTTTACCATTTTTTATAGTTTTTATTATTTTATATAAAAGGTTTTTTAAAGCTTTGTATCAACTTTTTTTCTTCTTTTTGATTATATTATGAAATATTACTAAGTTACTGACTGAAGGTGTGGTAGACCCAGTAGAGCCGAGTTTCAGGCTTACAAATAAGATTGGTTTTAGCTTTGTATCAACTTATTTTTATTTTTTTTTGATTTTATTATAAAATATTAGTACTAAGTTACTGACCACCATGTCTCCAATGAATAACAATGCTTGCATGGCAGCTGTGTCTGCAGGTTCTTCATTCATTAAATATATCTTATCCAATTAGTTTAAAAAAATTACAAAAAGTTTTTATGCATGCCAGGTACCTAATACAAATTTTTAATTCATTTATACTATGAATGATTACTTTTCTTTTATCAGTTTTATATTTTATCTTTAAATAGCTAGAAGACCAGCTTATATATCTGAGTGGTATTCGTTTTGTTCTTTATTTTAAATTACCTTTTTCTAAACATTATTATTAAAAAGTTTTTTCTCTATTTAAACACTTTATTAAATCAAACTAAAAAAATTATTATAATTCTGAAACTATATTATACCATAGTTTCTGATGTTTCATTATCTGCTGTAATGAGACAATTAAAACCATCTTATTTTAAGTGACATTGTTCACAAAAATCATATTTATATTATTTATTTATATATAAAAAAATCATTGAAAACAATAAATACAAGAAGTTTGATATTGATTACAATATTTTGTTTTAAATATATATTTTAAAACTAAAATTTGCTGATTTTGGGCCATTTATAACTCTCTGGCCTAGCCTCAGACTGTGTTTGTCATATATATTGAGTAAAACATTAAACATCAATAAAATTGAAAAGGTCAGGTAGGGCTTAGAAATAATATTGTTTTATAGCTTTTTATTGATTTGTTGAATTTTAATGTTTTACACCATATACTTGATTGAATGTGTGGTAAACCCCACAAAGCCAACAGAGCTTAGTAAAGAAATGTATCATTATATATGGTAAACATTTTCAAATAAATTATTTTTATAATATTTAATATATTTCTAAACTTTTGCCTAACTCATTATAATGTTTACAAAAATGTAACTGGTTTTTTGAATCAAGGTTTATAATATAACATAGAATGTAGTATAAAAAAAATTAAATTATTAGTTTGTTTTAAAACAGGCTTTTGATCCTTTTTTTTATAGTTGTACAGTCTCTAAAAAAAGCCCTGTCTCTAATAATTTAATTGTAAAAATAAGGACACTGTATATAGAGCCCTTATAGAGATATTATTAGGGTATCATTCTTCATTTTCTAATCTTTCCATTTATTATAAATAATAAATTTCAGTACTATATTTGCCTGTCTAAGGTATTTATAGCTAGCTATCTTTTAAAAACTAAAATTGTTAAAAAAAATTTTAATATTTTAAAAATTTGCCATTAGCATATATATAAATAAGGATCTCTTGAGCTTCAAAGGTGATGAAAGAGAGCATGATCCTACAGCAAAAGTATTTTTTATATGTAATAAGGATGTAAGAATACATCTCCTAATTTTATGGTAATGGGACAACTTGGCCTAAGACAACTTGGGCCAGGACTTATATTATAACAATATTATTATTAATCTAAAAAATTATTAAATTAGGTGTTTTCAGTTTAGATTAATTATGTATAAATCTATTTAAATCTGATTATGTGTATCCCATTTACTGTTTCCATTCACTATCTATGCATTGTTACATTAACTATATTAATTGATCTGATTAACTGTCAACATTATAGTTAAAGTTGTCCCTTGGTTTTATAGGCCGAGTTGTCTCTTTGAGCCGAATTGTCCTGGGCCGAGTTGTCCGTAAATCAATTTTGAATATATAGTGTTTGTTGAAAATATTATTAAATTAAAAACAGGTGAGAGGTAAATCAAAAAATGTTAACGATAAATTTATGATGCCATTTTTATGTGTAATATTTTATTATATAATAAGTATTTATTGTGTAATATGTATATTCAATTGTATCATAATACCTTAAAAGACAAAACATCAGAAATGTTCATTTTGAATAAAATGTATTTAAATTCGTTATGTTATTTCAAACAATTATAAAAGAATAGAATCATTATAAGTGAAAACTAGTAATCTAAATAAAGTATAATTTTTTTAGTAAACAACACTTTTCTTTTAATAAATAACATCAGTTAACACTGGTCCACTACTTTTTCAAGAAAATGTTAAAAACCAACAATTCCTTATATTGCCTTAAATGTCCGACGCCAATAATCCGGTTAGTCTTTTTTTGAATGGGACAATTTTTTATCTACTTGTACTAAAAAAAATACTTTGAGATAATAATGCGATTAAAATCATATTAAAAAGAGGCAAAGGGGTCGATTTGCCCTTCTGAAAATTAAATATAATTGTTGAGAAATAAGAAATTCACACATAACTAAACATGTCTATATATATAGTATACCCTCCCTATAGTACCCTGAATTTATGAGTGATCCAATCAATCGAATTTTTTTATTTAGAACCCTTTGAAAATTTGTTTAAACGAATTAAAATGTGTCGTAAGCCAATAAAAATGCAGTATCGACTACAAACGTTTAGAGACTTTCCCTAGGTATATATTATAGGAGAAGAGCCGAAACTAAAAAATTAGAATATACCTTTCCAAAAAATAGAACTATTTGACCAAACCGGAGCAGTAAAAGAATATAATATAAGATCGACTCAAGATATATCCCCCAAATATAAAGCGTCTAATCATATCTATCTATATTACAATAATTGCTTTAAAGACGTAAAATGGGAGGAATTAACGACCGAATTCGTTGTCAGAATTTTATTTAGAGCTTTACTTTTTATTATAGGGCAAAAACCGTTTTTTGGTAAAAATTAGTGTCCCACATTTTTTTGGGTCAGTACTTCGATCAACTAAAAACTTTTTTGGGTTTTGATTTTGGAGCGGGTCCACATAGTATTATGTAGTGTAAAATAATCTATTCAAATTTGGTATTTTATGCATTTATGTAACAATATAAGAATATTATCATATATATATATAATATTTTTTTATAAGATATATCGATTTTACTTCTTAAAATACTAACAAAAACGTGTAACTTCAAGGGACAACCATTCTGTGTTGGCCCTCACACCGGATCACTTAGAATCTCCTGGCGCAGGCCCTGTCAGAATTTTTTAAGCTTTTTTAATAATAATATATTTAATATAGCGCCCCAGATTGAGACAATGTCAGCAGCCTTTAACATTATAATTTAGATTGTTTGACAATTTTATAGTATATCAAATGTAAACAATAAAGATGTTTATATTTCAAAATTGAATTACGCTAACTATAATGTTATTAATGAAATATATATTATCCCGGTTATATAATTGCATTCACATATATATATTATTCATCTAGACCGGCATACTGATCAAAAACCGTCCAAAACGCATTTCAATTATATACGGTATTAGTTTCGTTTTAGAGGGAATTCAATCAATATTATATATTGATTGAATTCCCTCTAAAACGAAACTAATACCGTACAGATAATTGAAATACATTAATAATTATATAATGCATTTCAACTATATACGATAATAGTATCATGAATTTAATAATGATTATCGATATATTTCTCCCCATTAGGTTTATTACTATTAAATATTGGTCAGTTTGCCGGTCTAGATAAGTAATATATATAGTCATTGAGTGATCATATAAAAATTAATTTTCGATTTAAAATAGAACTATGTCGCATCCAACTTAAATAACTACAATTTTCTTAATTTGGCGATTTAAAATTTTATCCGTAATATTGATACAAAAAAGCTTTTATTTCCATAGCGGTTTTTAGCAAAGAATGAAGGTTCTTGTCGCTTGCTCTACATTGTACAAGACTAAACTGTCCAGATATATTTCTATTAAAAAATGAACACAGAAACAAAAGTATTGATATATTTTGTGAACTACTCATACATATATAGCAATAAAAATATATAGTTGAACTTTATGAGTCGGTTGAGACATTGATAAAAAATAAAGATAAATTGCAATACATTTCTGAATGAAAGAAAAATAATTTTCTATCTAATATTGTATAAGGTACAAAATTATAAAATAATGTCCACATTTATTTACAGTAACATACGTATAAGTCTATTATTATACATTTAACTATGATATATCATAATCTATCACCAAAAGAAGCAACGTTGCTATTTTTATCCAGCTTTTTTTAAGAAATGAATAAAAGATATTTTCAAAACTCATGATGTTCCTGTATTGAAATCCATGGTAAAAAATGTCATAATGAAATAAGTTTCGTTTCAGAAATGATTATATAATTTAAATGACATCATCCTGAATAATTATTTTAAGTTGTTTAGTTTAATAGTTATTTAAATATAATATTGAAAAAAGGGTGATTTCATTAAGAGTAAAAAAAATATCTGAATGAAGATTAAAATGATTATAAATTATAACATTTATGTAAAACTTCAAAGATACAATATATTTGTTATTACGGTCGTTTACACCGATGTTTATATTAAATAGATATATTACCCCTATAACCTGAAACGTTTTAAAACCGTTTTGAAACGGTTTCATTATAGTCTCAAAAACACGTTTCAAAGAGG
>JAUZNC010040269.1:0-17816 GCA_034780395.1 Vannuccia rotundouncinata | reverse complement strand
CCTCTCTATATAATGTATAGTACAGTTATATCTCTATGATTTCCTCTCTATATAATGTATAGTACAGTTATATCTCTCCAATTTCGCTATGTACAGCTGACTTAACCTTTTTGCGACTGCATGATTTGGGATGGAGATAACAATTAAATATGAGGGAGCCAGTATTTAGGACTCACATGATTGATCGTCCTTGTGATCTGTTCCAAAGTTTTTTTTGCTCATGTTTTAGAAATAGAGTGGCATCAAATTTCTAAAAAAAAGTAAATAAAAATTTATTTTAAATTTTAGCGAATGCGAAGCATACAATATAATCTGTTTAACATTTTGAATTGGATGCGAACAAATTAGAAAATAGATCGTCCAGTTGAAATTGCATTAATTTTATATCGCTAATTAATTGGTAAACAGAAAACTGTTGGAACACAATAAAGTCATCGTTATGAAGATATCTCTAGTGGATTGAGTGAACTCACTGTTGGGTTGTAAATTCGAACACTTTGAACAAAGAGTTCTGGCTGAGTCCTGTGTGCAAAGGCCATACTTCCCACCGAGATGCACAACGAATTCTGGTCACGAAAGAGAAGGAGAGAATCTTGTGAAACGAGTCTAAATAAATCTAAATATTTTTTTTATTCTAAAAAAAAAACTTTTTTATGCAGATAAAACAAAACTGGACTGAGAATTACATTCGTTTCTTTGTGAAATATGATCTGTGTTTTGAAAAAGGAGAAATATGAATCACCTGTCGGAAGCACTGCAGTCGGTACATTAATCCATCCGTGAAATCGGTGACAGTCGACTCTGGAAATAGGTTCATGTAAAATCAATAAATTGCTAAGAGGAAACACAATAATATAGAAGATCACGGCCCCACCTTCTTTCTGAAAGTTTGGCATATAGAGATCGATAATGGGGTTGTAATTGACTAACGCCGCTAACGAATGTCCAGATTTTATAAAGAGATGAAACTTCTCCTCCCAAGATGCTCCGATGTAACCATTTCCTGAAAGTTGTCACGATTGAAACAATTTTATGAAAAGTCACGGAATTAATGGCTAATATATCAGAGAAAATAGTTTGTTTAAAAATATACTGTTTCCTATAATTTATATACGAAAAAGACACGTAACCATACTTATATAGAGAGGAAATCACAGAGATATAACTATACATTATATAGAGAGGAAATCATAGAGATATAACTGTACTACACATTATATAGAGAGGAAATCATAGAGATATAACTATACTATACATTATATAGAGAGGAAATCATAGAGATATAACTATACTATACATTATATAGAGAGGAAATCATAGAGGTATAACTATACTATACATTATATAGAGAGGAAATCATAGAGGTATAACTATACTCTACATTATATAGAGAGGAAAGTATAAAACCAACTTACCCACAAATGGAAAATGATAATTCTCTGAATTGTGGTAAACAACAGCGTCTACATCTTGAATCTTTTTAGTGAATGACTTGAGTCTGTCAGTCATACAAATATCTAATTTATCTGAAATTAACCAACACAAACAATTTTAAATAATGAAACAATCGTTTGTTACTGTATGATTTCCACGTGTAAATAATCATTACTATTAATCAATTTTTTAAAAAATATATTAGATTCTATATAACTATTTATGTTTTAGATCAATTAAACAAATCTTATACTAGAATGAATAAGTACCTTTTAATTCTATTTAATTAATATCTATAGTTTAGCAGTTAACTAGAAAAAGATATTTCCCTTATAATATGTCTCACTTGCATATTTATATTATTATCACTCTTCCACATTAGATACTGTAGTCCATTTTAAGTAATTAAAAGTTCTAAGAAGTATTTTATATATATATATTCAGTTAAATGAAACAATTAACTGATCTGTACAAAACTTACTAGTAGTCACATATTCCTGTTCAAATGTCGGCATAGAATCCCAGAAAAAATAGAGAAAACCCAAAAGGAAGAGGACACCACCAAAACATAACCGATGTGCTCTGAATAAGAAAAATAAGTTGAAGAGCAATTAAAATAAATATTTAGTTAATATTATAGAATACATTTTCCAAGCAAATAATAAATATTTGATATATTATGTACAATGCAATATCGTGAACATTAAAATAAGTAATATTATTGATTAAAGAGGATTTAGTTTAATTTGTTTCAGTTTTTATTTAATGATAATTTATAACAAAAGCACAACTACTCAAATACCGGTAAACAGTATCTTAACAATTTAAAATTCCAAAGATCTACTTCATAATAGCAAAGTAATGTGAGACTGGAATTTGATTAATCACAAACTATCATGAAGCCAAGAGTATGTAGCTAGATTCGAACTGCAGACCTCTGGTTTGTAGGCCAGTATGTTACCACTATGCTACGCTCCTTTTAAAACTTCAGCGGATAGTAAGTCTTGTTTAGTCTTACATCTTCACAGCAACACTGGATTGTGTTACTACTGTCTTTATATTGGAGTAGAGAGTCTGATTCAAACTAACTGAATAAATTGTTATAATGTTATAATAAAGGATAATTCATAAAAAGAAGTCATTTCAAGATGTTTGAAAATTCTTGACTAATTTTCCTTTTCCTTGACTTTTCCCTAATCTCTTTCCATTTCCCTAACCTCCCTGACTACTATGAACCATGAGTTATTGATGATGGTGGGTTGATAGTAAATAATATGTGAAAATATCAAGAGCTTTATTCCTGCAAGGTTTTAAAATGCTAAAATATTAGGTATTATTTTTTAATACAATTAATATATATAAGTAGTCAAAAACATTCTTAAACTTTGTAAAAAAAAATTTACAAAATAAAAAATATTTTTAACTAAATTTTCATTTTTTTTTAAAAAATAAGATAATAATTTATTATATCAAAATGTAAAACAGTAAAGAATTTTTTTGACAGTGAAACAAAATTTCCTGACTTTTCCAGGTTTTCCAGAAGTGTAGAAACCATGAGGATGTTATAATGTATTTCAGTTTTCGCAGAAAATAAATTATTAATAAAATTACAACAATATAATTAATACTTAAAAATATAAATGATATATTTCAAATCGTTTTTAAGGTTATATATTAAAAGGACCCAGGCTGCATTTTACATAGCCTGGCATACATTACACACTAAACACTATTTTATAATAGTTAAACCTTTAAACCATAGTGCATCATGGCAGGATACATAGTTTATTTAAGTGTGGAACCAAGGTGTATCATGGCTATGCTTTATGATGTACACATTTATCTAATTTTGAATATTTTACATCTGCTCTGATTGGTTGAATTGTTCTACTAACAGTTAGTTGAGTTTATATTAACAGCACCAATTCCAAAAATGAGATAATTAGTTTTTGAGTTATTTACAGGGGTGTGATTTATAAATCAGATTAAAAAATTGGAAAAATGTATACCAGGGGCAGGTTTAATACTCAAATAACAATATGTTTGGTCAATAAATAAGAAATCAAAACATAGTTGTACACATCTTTGCAGTTAGGTTGAATGAAATGAAGTGTGGAGACTGAACAAGCATACCTTAGAAGTGAACTTTATCCTGATCAAGTCACAAAATTTCTGCACTCAATATTCTCTAAGATCTGCAGACCACCTAATAGGACCATAAAATAGATCACCAAATACTCATGGTGTGGTGAAACAAACAATATTGCATTGTGGAAGCATTATGCAATGCCTTCCATAAATTCACTGTTATTAACTCAATCGCATGAAGATGTTCAACAACTATTTGCTTTGAATTAGAGAAATAGGTGACTACAATTCCTAAAACTCATTTTTTGTTTTGGAAGTGCTTCATCAAAGAAAATAACTTCTTTCTTAGATTATTAAGTGTATCTTCCTGAATTGTTTTGTGCTCATATATGTTGTTTTGCAACTGGCTGATGTTCTGTTCATTAAAGTATGACTTAGGGCCTTTAAATCATTACTGAGCTCCATGGATATTGGGATACTATGTTCAGAAATTATGTAAAGAATCATGCCTGATCATTAGCCACTCTGACCAAAATTGGAAGGCTTGTAATTGGTTGCACTACTAAGTTTGATATTGTAAATAAAGAGCTGACAAAGATGCTGAAGACTTTCTGACAGTAGAGGGCAGAACAGAAAATAATGCTGAAGACATTCTGACAGTAGAGGGCAGAACAGAAAATAATGCTGAAGACCTTCTGACAGTAGAGGGCAGAACAGAAAATAATACTGAAGACCTTCTGACAGTAGAGGTTAAAAAGAATTACTCTAAAAAAAATGAGAAATTTGATTAAAATCAGAAGAATCCCACCCCTGTATTTAGTCAGTTTACTTGCACCTTTTTATCCACACAATCTTGTCATCCTCTTCTGTGAATACTCCTGAATGAAAAGTATTATTTCCTTTATTTGACATTAGACCAAATCCAATTCCAAAATTTTTAAGGACTCATGGCTTGATGTCTAATCTGATATATCTAGTATGTGATCCATCTGCTTCTTCTGAAACATCTCTTTCTGCTTCTTTCAAACTGAACCAACAAATGGGCAGCTCTAGAAGTCTTCCTATTGCAGGCCATATGGTTCAGTGGAGATTACTTGCAGTTTGTGAACTAGAGCATTGGTTTGCTCCTGTGATTTACATGGTGATCTCTATAGCTTTATACTGGTCAAGATCCATTTTCCACTCTAGTTACTATTACAATTTTGTAATAAAAAAGTGATATAAATAAGGCTTTTTATATTATTATTATTTACTTAAATAGTGATTTAACATTATAATTTGTAAAAAATGTTTGTTTCCATTTTTAATATTTAAAAAAATATCACTTAATTCAGATCAGTGGTAATTTTTTTTCCAAATTTCTAATTATTTCTGTGGGACTGTGGCTCTTTTTGTAGGTAAAAGACTAGAAATACATAATCAATTTTATATACCCTAAGTAAACATTAGATGAATGCCAGCCTGCATTCCATGGCAATTATACTTCAGATAATTAATCAATATCACTCCAATTTAACTAGTGATATATAGGGTGGATGTATAATGTATGTTGGATATATCATTATTTTGCTACATAGAATGCAGCCTAAGATGAATAAGAAATTATCAGAATCTATATAATCTCTATGTAAAATGCTTAGTTTATTTAAATTTAGATTATATTAGTAATCTTATATCCTAAATAATTATATATGCATGGGTGGTGCTGGTGGGGGGCCCTAGCCCCCCACCAATAATTAATGCTTATTGGTTAAAATTAATTAAGTGCCTGTCTGTTTTTACCCAATTTTTTACAAAACACTAGTAAAACTATTTCTGTTCAATCAATGTACATGTCATTTTGTTTTGTATCTTTAATTGATTAAATTATAATATTGATCATAGTTAAGTAAAGGACTTCTATTCTATATAGCTTAACAAAGAAAATAAATTTTTGGAGATATTATGATATGTTGTCTGGTAAAAAGCATTTGGGTGGCATGATTGTAGCCCCCCAATATAAAAATGGCAGCATCAATCATGATATGAATGTGTAGGATTTATACAAAAAGTATATCTAAGTAATCAAACATTATTGTTTTACTATTGTTTCATAGAAAATACTTATTCAAATTAAATTGAAACATATAGCACTGTCTGTAGGAAGCAAAATCTTTGTATAGCCAGGTTTAAAGGGGTAAATTGATGATGTAATATTAATACATATTAATGGCTGTTATAAACAAGACCTCATCCATGACAAACCCATTTTTATATATGAATATAAAAGCAAAATTTTAATAAGCTTAAAAGATAAAGGGAAGTATATAATTATCAAAATTTAAATAATATTTGTTTGCAATAGTCCAGGGTAATAGCCATTTTCAATAACAGTTAGAAAAAAGTATGTACCTTAATACACATTTTTTTTTTAATTTAAAAATAGAATTTGTGCATGAAATAGTCCAAGAAATTGCATTATAATTGACCTGGACTGGTCCAGGGTAATAACCACTGTCTTTGTTTATTTTATATCTTGTAATTTTAATTATATTCAAATACTATTTTATATGACAAATTAAATATGAAAATGTTTTAATAAATAATAATTCGAGAAAGTTATAGTAAACACCTGTTTGTAGTAAATACAATTTTCATAATAAATTGGTAAATCCAATAAGATTTTAGGCAATCTAAATTCATCTGCATTTTTATAAGCACTTTACAATAATATGCCGTAGATTTTATTGATTTTATTTTTTGATAAATTAAATTAAATTAAATTAAAATAATATAATATATTTCGTTTAATTTAAAATTGAAAAATAAAATTGTTAAAAATAAAAGGTATTATTAAAATGTAATTATCAAACTGTTATTAATATTTATGAACTTAATTATTTACAATATTTGGATGTATATATTATCCCTTAAGGATTTTATAAATGTGTAATATTTATTTAGACATAACGCCTAAGAATGTAAATAAACTTTATTCTAACAATAATGTTCTCCTTTAAAAATATAACTCTTCTGATTTATTAATATGAAAACGTTTTGTTTGATAGTTTGAAAATTCAAATCACCGTGTAAGATAACCAGATTAGTGTAAAGATATTCTAAGTAAACAGCATCAATTAAAAGTAAATGTTTTAAAAAAATATTAAATTGTCAATCTTCAAAAACTCACAAATAAATCTTGACGCTTATATATATATACTTATTATAGATGCCTGTTACATTTCAATAATATATATTATTTTTTCTAACTAACATTATTTTATTTTTGTAATTATGTTCAGCTTTTCGTTGTACATCTTTATGAAGAAACCTATTTCTGTACAATAATCCAATCAAAATAGTAATTGTATCCTGCTCAGTTTCCAAATATGACTTTCAGACAACCGACATCTCGAAGGCACTAGCCATTGCCTTTTCTTAGCAATCTTCTTAGCCTCTTCTATTTGCACATTAACACGTGGTTTTATATAAGAGAATGCATTAAACAATATTAAAGTATCTGCAGCTGAGAAAGTACCTTTAAAATTAAGAAAAAATTATACCATAAGATAGAGAAAAAATCTAACAATCTATTTATTGCTAAAATTTATATATAAATATCATCCCTGTAATAATATTTTCAGGGAATTTTTCATAAAATCTTTGTTGAAAACTGCTTAAAATTTTGAATCGAAATTATTCATTTTTAAATACAAACCGTGTGCAATTAATTGATGAGATGTGCAACTGTAAAATCCATCACAGCTCTTCCAATGTGCAAGGTCCAGCTTAGGTGACAGTTTTCCGAAAGCAAATCCTAATGCCATATCACAGACACTCACCAACATGCTCTTAGCCATGCGATCATTAGCAGTCATCCCAATTGAATGCTATAAGAATCTTACGTAGCAAATTCCTTTAGTTCAATCATGGACGCGATGACACATTCATGACTTTCGCTGCAAGAATTCGCGGAAAAGCTTTTGCAGCCATGTGCAGTTGTAGAGAAAACGTGTACTACACAGATTTGGTCATTCGTGATGTTCTTTTAAGTGATTTTGATATACGTCGTGAAGTCTTTGGAGCTACCAACACCCTTCAGAAACTTGTGAATGAGGTCATTGCCTTAGTTGAGATTAATAAGGTGATGGCAAGAAACGCCCTACCATCATCAACCTTATCTGCTCTATCTTCCTTTAGGCGTCACAATACTGCACCACCACAATCAAGACCTGTTATCGCACCTTCAGTATACTAATAATGCAGTACTCTTAACCATCAAATCTTCTCTACCGGTGAATGGAAGCGTGCCCACCCAACGGCCCAAATTAAAATATCTTTTGACAAGTCCCTTACTACAAAAACCAAAACACCTTCGACTTATGCTGAAATATCAGCCATAGCAGATGGTCCCTCAAGGGATGATATTTGTCACCTGTTACGCTTGGCACAAGATACTCAGTCTACCAGCTGACCATTCGGTTCCCAAGTGCCTGAATCATACAATCTGCTCTCTTATAGGTTTTGAATTTGTACAAAATATAACATACATATAATAAAACAAAACGTAACCGTTTGTTTATGAAATTTGGATTGATATTTCAGATAAAATTAATTGTTGTTCGGAAGATTAACTTTTGAACTTTTATAATAATTAATTTAAATAACTTTAACATAGACAATCTTTGTCTAATTAGTAAATTAATATACCCGTAAATACACCCATAACTAAACTTGCATTAATGAGTAAATTTAAATATTGGCGGTAATTATAGTTTTGTTATTTGGTCGTAATTGAAAAAGAACCATAAACAGGACTTATTGTATATTATAGAATAAAATATAGAAATTAAACTTATAACGAAATAGTCCTTAGATAATGTGCAACTCAAAGTGTAGATAATTATCATTCAACGGTAATGTCATATAATTTCTACTGTAAAGATACAGGCACGCAATAAAGAAAATACTTAAATTACAGTAAATTTGGTTGTGCATAGAATTCGCATAGTTCACAATATTTAGGAGGGTAGGGTGTGAGTTAGAGGTCAGCATTCCATACTACTAAACCATTCCGGGCTTGGCGTACATCGGCAGGTGGTAGTAATTGTAGCTGATGAAGCTAAGCAGACGGGTTTCCACAGCTCGTTTAGCTCCCGATGTTTTGTATTCGTCAAGAAGCATTTGTCGCTGGGCAGAACTCAACTGAAATATCATCAAGGAGAAGAGAGTCAGATTTTCTTATCGAAAAGAAATTGAAAGTTCACAATAATAGATTCACAATTAAAGATAAAGCATAAACATCGACACCTCTTGAAGAAAAAGATTACACACAAAAAGGTTAACAATCCAGGAAGTAAAAAGCCGACAGTTTCATGAGAATATTTCTTTATTAACAAAAGTGAGAAAATAACTCCAACTAAATCACTTACCATTCCGTCTTCATCGATAATCTCCCGAACCTTCTCTTCAATTGCGGAAACTTCGATCGACTAAAAAAATAAACCCGTGTTGAAATTATGAAATATTCTCATTGTGTAAATGTAACTAGGGAATTCTCAACTAGATTATGTAAGACAATAACTTACGGGTCTGGTCAACATGAGCTCTCGAATTTCATCACTGAAGTAGTTGAATCGATCGTGATAAATCGCCATCGCCCAGCTCTCGTTGAAGTAGCTAAAATTAAAGAAAAAAACGTAAATAAGGAATTCGAACATGAAAACTAATGATATCAACATAATATCAGGTTGGATGTTGAGACGAATTCTATTTGACAATTGTATCTAAACTTACCTAAACAGGTCAGGAATGAGCTTTTCTTCACACCTGGAGTTGATATTGTTGAGGGTTTGTTCGTGAACTCCATAGAGCCAGATATAGTTGGCGACAGGGAAGGGCTGATGGGGCAACAGAAATATAAGCAGACGTCTCAAGATCTTATAACCAGACGGTTTCAAAGTAATCAAAATTTACATACATAAGCGGAACATTTACTAAAAGCGATATTCGTACCACAGTAAAGGAAAAAACCCTTCTTCAACAGATTTAATCATAAAACAACTAATCTGAACATTTCATAAAACCAATCAACCAGAAAACATTTATGGACAGCTTAAATTAATATTTTTTGGGTCGATAAACTTGTATTTTTAGTTAATTAAAGTGATCTAAGAAGAAATAGTGTAGTGTACCTTCTTTGAGAGGCATGTGATGGTCTCAACAGCGTTGTACTGACTCATATGTAAGCGGAAATAACCCTCTTCCTGGGGAGTACCCGTTGTGAACACGCGGCCCTACAAAAAGAGAGGAGAGAATAGGTTCTCATGGTCCCACAATCGATTCAAAAAATATGTTGGATGGTTTTTAATCTTCGATTGTTGAAGGAACAATTTGTTGCATAGACCACAAAGAATTTTTAATGTGTTCATTTAGATTTACCAAACAGAATATTTATTTCCAAAATATCTCAATAGTGAATAACTATACTGTATTCACGATAAAAATAATTTAGCGAAGGCATAAAGATACAAAAATGAAGTTAATAAAAAAATGATTAAATAAGGAGACTGGAAAAAAACTAAATATAAAAACAACTTGTATAAATTTGATTTATGATCTCATATAAAATAAATAGCGTTAAATGATCAACTATTTTGTTTACCTGCCGAAACTTCTCCTTCGAAATATTTTCATGTGAGAATGATAATAAGAAGGAATTATAAAAACACGATAATTGTTGTGTTGTATTATTGATATCAGAGAATAAATTGTTAAAAATCGATAATTGTTGTGTTGTATTTTTGATATCAGAGAATGAATTGTTAAAAATCGATAATTGAGTGTTGTATTTTTGATATCAGAGAATAAATTGTTAAAAATCGATAATTGTTGTGTTGTATTTTTGATATCAGAGAATGAATTGTTATAAATCGATAATTCAGTGTTGTATTATTGATATCAGAGAAGGAATTGTTATAAATCGATAATTGAGTGTTGTATTTTTTATATCAGAGAATGAATTGTTATAAATCGATAATTGAGTGTTGTATTATTAATAGAGAAAAAATTTAGAATTTTAGAAATTGAAATATTTTTTGTCTTTCTAAACTTAAATTTTGGAGTAGGAGGTTGAGAAACCGACTTCGATACACAAAAATGTCACGCATGGAACTGACAAAGTGTAGAACTTTTGACACTTTGTTTACTGCATTCTGAGCCTCTACAGATTATTGCTAACAATATTGTGAACAATTTATGAGGATTAATGATTTAGAAAAATAATAAATTGTAACCAAAAGAGTTCGCATGTTTTAAGAAGGTGAGTTTTGAAATAAATAAAATGAATTTCAAATGAAATATTTAAATAGCTATTTACGTCAAACATAAATGTAATTAGCAAAATAACAGAGATATAATGAAATTTACGTAAATTAATTAATCAATTTTCTAAATATAGGTCATAAAAAACTGTTAACGGTATCATACGAACTGTAATTACCGGGCAAAGGGGTCGGGTTTATGACTATTTTTAATTTGGTTATAATTAGGAATTTAACGAAGGTTCTAGCCTCTGGGTATAGCAATTATTGAACTCCCACTGTACCAGTGATAATCATAGCCAATTATAACATAGCTTGACTTATTATGCCAACTAAGTAGACTAATTAGAGTGCTAAATCGTGTTGGGACAGTAGCATTAATATAATCATGAAAAAAATTGCTGTTGGTGTGAAATAACGCTAATATTCATCTATCTAACATGTCGAAAATCAAATAATAATGGTTAATTTTGTGTTAAATTATATTTCCCGAACGACGCAATATATAATTTTGTATTTATTTAAAACAGTTTTTATTATATTGTGTTGACTTTTTAAAGAATTGGCTTTGACTTGATAAATATAAGAGTACAAGAATAATCGATATTCAGAGATCCTTGAAACTCTTGATTTGAAAGTTTATGAGATCATTTTTAAAATTGAGCAACAATTGATGTTTCCAAATTCCATATCTATGGACCTAAATTTACAAGCTGACAATTTGATTTCTAATAATAATAATGATAGATATTTGAATGAAATAGAATTCTTCTGGATGTATTGATTACATTTAAAATTAAATCGATTAATTTATTTACTTAAGCCGCAAACTATTTCTCAAGTTTAGTCCGTTCGGAGAAGACTGTTGATGTTGATAGCTCGTAAGTTGAGAGGGTAGAACACGATCTTTAAGAATGAAATATCAAAACTATTACTGGCAGACAGACTTCAATGTGATACAAAAGTCCGATTTAGCACCAATTTACAGGGGAATATTTGCTCTTCTCTCCGCAGTTGTCATTATTAAAGATCTGGATACACACGCAAAAGACTTTTGGATTATCTTATACACCTTGTTCCTTTTGTTATTGATAAAAATCAAATTAGAAGATAATGTTTTTCGATTTTGTTTCTTTATTGCATAGCCTGGAGTAGGAAACATCTTATGTTGTATAGAGAGACCCCTGAAGGTAGCAATAGTTTCTGTGACGTCACAATTAACAGATAAACACGCTTATTCCCTGAAGTTTTACTAACAAAAAGAAATATTCAAGGTTAAAAACTTCACAATAGATGGTGTTACAATCCGAGGATTATTTTTAAATTCTTTTCGGAGAAAAGAACGTTTTTCAGCATCTTCTTACTGTGAAAGTTTCCCTTGTATAAAATAAAGAAAACAATAAAACACTAAAACACAAGAAGCTTATGTTTGTCGATAAATTTAGAATAATATAACAATTTAGAATTCTAGAAAGTTAGAATACAAAGAAACCTTCGCGTTATAATAGTCACTTATTTGAATCTAACCTGCCTTTTCAATTACTACATCCATTTAACTAATTATTTTGAGTAAAATTTCCTCTTTGGACATTTCAACGACTGGTTCAAAATCTAATTATATTCGCCAGTTTTATTAACTGTTGCTTATTCTGTGATACGTCCACAAGTATCACTATTTAACAAATAAATCAAAATATAATTAAAGTTAATCGCCATAAATTATTGTTTTACAATTCCAACGAAGTAAATAGTGAAGATACTAGAATTATACTTATCATCATTATCCGATTGTCCCCAAAAATTGAACAAACCATTTCGGTGAGGAACCTTTTCTTCCAGTAGACATTGAATACAAACAACACGATGGTGCAACATTAACATTAACTTCGACAAACAATAGGAGAATCTTTTCCACATTTAACAACACATAAATCAATTCTTAAATTCTACCAGAACCTTAAAGAACACATTTTAGTATTTTCTTGTTGGCAGTGTCCTAATTATAAAATTGGTCAACTAAAAGTGGAACTGAGGAGGTATTTTACACACTGAACACATTTATGCACAAAAGGTGTGTCCAGTTGATTGATTTCCTCATAGTGAGAATATAATTTACCGGTGAAACCAGATAAGATTTACCAAATAGTTGTTATTAGCAATTCTCCATTAACTTAAATTAAAAATTGATTAGTGGGAGGATATTATCTAGCTACATTCCATGATAATGAAGATGAACTTTCTGTAAATCAACCAACTTAATTTAATTAGAAATCTTCAAAACCTTTTGAGGAAGTTTTATATTTCTACTGAAGATGTTTTCCATTTCCATAATGATTCTTAACCCTCAAAGTTGACTCATAGACACAATTCTCGCAATTAAAAAAACTGTCTAACGAAGTTATTTTAAATAAAAACGTTTATTTCTCTGAAAAAGATGGTTGTAGGTTGAATTCCTTTCGATTCTATTTTAATTTGTACTTTTTGTATTTGTTCAGTATATTATTATAACATTTTATACTTATAGTTCGGTAGCTCACCACAGAAGGTTTGACCCCATTATGTGGTAGATCAGCTATAGACCACTGAAAAAACGTTGTCAGCTATCGGGAGTTCATTCTTATTTTTAATGTATTTTTCAACTTGTTTCGAAAAAATGAAAACCTTCCTTCATTTTGTTTTACAACACTTTGAAAGTCCGCCCTTAAGTCGGGGAATGTGCAAGTTAATGGCATTACACGGGAATAAGTGACAAAACAAAAACTGGACGGGGAATTTCTTCCTCCGAACTTCTTCCGAAGAACGAACTCAAGTTTGCCGACATATTGTTTTCGAAATCAGTGAATATTATTAGAATGAAATATAACGAACAGAATGAAAATACCGAATGAAGACCCGATATATGAATAAGTATTCTTTAAAGGTATCCTAAACCAAAAAGCTATTTGCAGTTGAGGACCAAATTGGAAACCGAAATAAAATTGGTATCTGCTCGGAAGAAAAAATACAATTTAACGAATTGAATTTGATTCGCTAAATTAATTGACATAATAAAAGAATAACAGGTCAAGATTTACTCACATAATCGCCCTGTACCAGGAGCGTATTGATGGGAACGCTCAGTGAAGGTTTACCCACATGGAGATAGTGGTACCCTCCGGGCAGAAGTCCTCCCACTGTCTTGGGACCATCGAACATTGGAATCAACTTGAGGTTCTCCTTTGGAGGGGCTCGGGCTGGCTCCATTGTGGGATCGAAGAGACGAAGCATGGCTTGCGCCAACTGGAACAGCAGAAACACAACGACTAACTGAAGAAGTTGTTGAATAGGATCGCATGGTTTCAAATGGATAGTTATATTCATTTAATATCATGTTTATTACAAGTTACAATGTATATAGTTATTAAATAATTCATATATTATATAATTAAATATCTCTGAAATACTCCTGTCTAATTCAGTGACAATAATACTGCTAATAAATAGTGGCAAGCCGCTATACAGTCTAATAAGTAGTGGCAAGCCACTATACAGTCTAATAAGTAGTGGCAAGCCGCTATACAGTCTAATAAGTAGTGGCAAGCCGCTATACAGTCTAATAAGTAGTGGCAAGCCACTATACAGTCTAATAAGTAGTGACAAGCCGCTATACAGTCTAATAAGTAGTGGCAAGACACTATACAGTCTAATAAGTAGTGGAAAGCCTTACTGTCTAATAAGTAGTGGCAAGCCACTATAATGGCTATATCAATTATTTGGCAAGCTATACTGGCTATTAATTAATGACAATCAATCACAATTTTACGGGTATGAGTTTCAATAATTAAAATATTTAGATATTTAATGTTTAACTGAAAAAATGAATTTATCGAAAAAAATTTTTTCAGAGTTTTATAAGTAAACAATTTTGTTTATTTGATCAAGTTTCTAATATATACTAAGATTTCTAATAAAATAATAACAGAGACTGAGATATCATATTTGTGTTGTTAGTAAATTAACACCAGTTTTTAAAACAATTGAAAGGTCGATAAAAAAATAATTACCTATATAACTGAACAAAATGATGTTAGAATCTGTTTTATATCAATACATATTTTATTTAATTGCTACATAGTATTTCTTTATTATATGAAATAATATGATTCTTTATACATTTCAGATCAGTGAAAAATTCTGAATAAAGAAAATTTTTGCGATTTCGGTACACAATAATTCCTTTTTTAATTAAAATATTTGAGATGAAAGAATTCTTTCAATTAAGGATTGGTAATCGATACCTTTGCTGTAAATTTGTTTCAAAGACGAATCTTCAAATGAGTGCCTATATGCAAAGCGTAGTCGATTTTTTGGTTATTATTAATACATGTTGTAGTCAATGGTTATGCTTCTTCTGTAGTTTCTATTGAATAAGTGGATGATTCTTTGAGATCGCTTAAAAAAACAAATTTGATAGATGCATCAACAGAAACATTTCAAAGACACACGAATAGTTTACCAAGTCACAAGGCGCGTAAAATCTTCTCAAACTGTCATCATGATTACGTCAACTAACTCTCTCGGCTTTAAACAGCAGTGATTGGCTAAGTCATTGTCCAATTAGAGCTCGCGTAATATACACTGTAATTTATCGTTATATTTACCCAGAACAAAGTGAAAGCTTAGTATTGGAGCCATGGAGACAACCATAGCGAACATAAACTCAACTGAGGACCTTCTAGACGCCGCCGTCCCCATTCTTACAGTTCTGCCTTATCAATGGGGGCTGGAGATAACCATCGCCGTCTGCTCAGTGCTCGGGAACATTCTGGTGATAGTGGCTGTGGGCCTGACTCCGGGCCTTCAGACCATCTCAAACTATTTCGTGGTTAACCTCGCTCTGACCGACTTCCTTGTGGGCCTCGTGGCGATCCCTCTGTCTCTGGCAGTGACGCTGGGACACCCCAGGGATGACTATTACGGCTGCCTCATAGCCAACAGCCTCGTCGTGGTCTGCACTCAAGTCTCCGTCTTCTCGCTGGTGGGCATCGCCATTGATCGCTTCGTGGCGGTGGGAATCCCTCTCCACTACGAGCGGATCTTCACCACGCGGCTCTGTCTTGCCGGCTGCCTCGTCACCTGGTTGACCGGGCTTCTAGTAGGCCTGGTCCCCCTGTTCGGCTGGAACCTCGGACCACCAAGCGACGGGATCTGCAGTTTCGTCGGCGTGATCGACCTCAAGTACATGGTCTACTTCAACTTCTTCGGCTGCATTCTGCCCCCCCTGGCCATCATCTTCGTCGTCTACGCCTACATCTTCCGCATCGTGCTCAAACACTCGCGGGGAAAGGTGGCCCATGTCCCGGCCGCTATCTCCTCCAACCGCTCCTCCATCAAGATCAAGTCCAGCGAGATCAGGGCGGCTCGCTCCCTCGCCATTGTCATCATCGTCTTCGCGCTGTGCTGGTTGCCGATGCACGTGTGTAACAGTATCTTTGTGATCGCGGGCGACAGATACTCCTGCCCGGACACCTTCCTCATCTTCGACATCTTCCTGAGCCACGCCAACAGCATGTTCAACCCCTTCATCTACGCCGTGTCCAACACCACATTCAGACGGTCCTTCGCTGCCATTCTCAGGTGCAAGAGGCCTCGCGTGCAGCCGGAAAGTTTTCTCGACAACAGTTTTTAGATTATATTTTGCGTCGCGAAGGAAACCATCCCTTAAGGTATTTGATTACGCTTTATATTCCTGCTTTAACACGTGCTATACACCTCTTAAAAATGCCGTTTTTATGTCATCTTTATATCGATTTGCTAATGTTTCGGACACCTTATACACACATTCTAATTAAACCATTGCCAGTATCTGTATTTTTCTATGTGATATTTTCTCTTTATACACCACCAGACTGATTTACTAAATTAATCTCCGTCATTGTATTTACAAAACCATCACTAAAATATCTTCTCGTGTTGTTGATCAGAAATGAGCACTATTTTCTCTTTGTTATTTGTTCTACAAAACAGCTAATTGGTTCTCGTCATACAATCCGTTTCCTTCGCAAATAGTTTCTTAATTACAATAATGTATATATCCATTTCTCAACGTTCGGCAAATGCCTCAATGTAATTCCATTCCTTGTATAATATTAATGATTTTATACTGAAGAAATTATTGTTATAAGAGTTAATAAAACACTTCGTTTATATTTAATTAATTGCTTCTTTCTATTCTCTTTATAATTAGTTTCAAAGTAATCTATAACCTCATTTTGTGTTGGCGTCTTCAAGTTTCTTGAGAACTCATTTCGGTTTTATCATTACGGAGTTCTAGCAATCTTGTTTGACAGAAATATTTTCAATCAATGAGAAGAGGGCCCTTATTCACTTTCCTAGAAACATTTAAGATTGTAAAAACAGCTGATAAACACAGAAGGAACGAGGCTACATACTCAAGATTCGCTCACAGGTACCTACCTACTAGTACACATGCATTCTTACTGATTAACCTTGACTGCCTGTCATATACGCGGGGTTTTGGAGTACATGTGTGCACGTTTAGCGAACCTTTGGCTTCAAGTAGATAATATTATGAGTTGAGGACCACTGGTAACAGTCTTATTTTGTTTAATAAGTACGCGAGTAAATACTTAATACAAATTCGTATAAAGAAATAAATCAGATTGTTATTTAGTGTTTAGTAGAAAAAGGTGTACCTCATCTCCAACCACCCTGCTGTTGTATCGTGCATGCGTCCACTGGTCACAGTGATACACACGCTGATACTTGGTGAGAGGTCCTGCCCCGCGGATTGATGCGTCGTTCGTGTGGAACCCGGCGTCAATTACTAGGTGACGGTCGAACACCAGACAGGCGTTGTTGATGGCTGGAGAGGAGAGGAAAGGAGAGGAGAGGAGAGGAGAGGAGAGGGGAGGAGAGGAGAGGAGAGGAGAGGAGAGGAGAGGAGAGGAGAGGAGAGGAGAGGAGAGGAGAGGAGAGAAGAGGAGAGGAGAG
>JAUZNC010040258.1:0-17822 GCA_034780395.1 Vannuccia rotundouncinata | reverse complement strand
TACCTAATTACTTTATAAACTATAAATCGCAAAACAAAATTTGAAACAGTGGAATCAGTGGAACCTTTAAGTAATTTGTGCATCCAATTATTTCATTTATATTAACAAGAAATGTGTTCACGCTTCCATACTTACTCATACATATAGTTAGACAAAGTGGGTTTTATACAAGCGAAAGACGCTAGTGGGCGTGTTGTTCACACAAATGTCCAAACTGTCACTGCCGGGCTACCGAGGAGCTGTAAAGATGTGATTGTCCAGGAAACAGGTTAATTTAATGGAACAGTCCTACCTCATTCGAATTAGAAGTATTGACAAAGTATAGCATATAGAGGTATATTAGAGAAAATCAATAATATGTAGATTGAAAAAATGGATAAAAATTGTGACAATTACAAAACAGATACAAATATCGAACAAAATATAAACATGCATAATCATTTATTAATAGAACTTAAATCACAAGATATAAATAGGATTGTATGAATTTTGTAAGTTTTATCAAATTGTTTTAGAAAAAAATTAGTTTAAAAAGATATTTATCGTTCATCAACACAATAATTATAATAACCCACATTTATGAAAACTTAATGGAGGTCTAAGCACCATAAACTGACACACAACACAAGACACGATGGTGTTAACTATACATAATACTATAGACATCAATAATTAAAATGACCATAGTATTGGGACATAATGACAGTCAAATATAATATTGTATACTTACACTTGCAGAGTTAAAGATTAGCATATATGTCAGAGAAGACCAGAACTAAACCATAATAACAAGAGTGAAAAGATAAGAGTTGACAGCATGGAAAACATGCTCAAAGTAATGCATACAAGTACACAAATTTAATCACAATGAAAATACGATTTTAACCAAAAGTGAAAATCTCTTTGTATATTGATCAAAAGTGTAGAGATTAACTGCATACTAAAATAAACAATATTTTGAACAAAAATATCGAATTGTCAAGAATTTCAAATCCACTAAAACCATAAATTGATAAAATTATTAATTTTGAGGCCCACGTTTCGCAAATTGACCTATAATCAAAGCTAGGTTCGGGAGCTACATCAAAGTCACGTGCACGTACCTTCATGAAAGGCGGCGAGAAGTTTCAGAGCATCTGACTTGTTCCCCGGAACCCGATAAATGCCCTCTTGGTGCATACCTTGGGCCTCCACAAACCGAGTGCACTGCTCCACGAAGGGAGTCAGTGCGGGTGATTCACCCGAGGGGTTGCGCAGGAGAACAGCCGCATTGGCCTCTGAGAGGATGTTGGAGGCGACGGTGGGTCGTCGCACCTCCGAGTTGTGACGGGACACGGGGGATCCGACAGGGGGGGTCTTAAGTTCAAATCAAGAGAAAGGAGTGTTCTCAGTGATTGAGGAAAGAGGGTCAAAAACAGGAGACAACAACAGAGACATTGCTCAACATATCAACAAACCATGTGAAGATACAACCGTATCAACACCCGAAGTGAACAAAAGCCTACCCGTATTATGTGCTCGTACAGAGGAGTCCACAACAGAGGTAACTGTCAAGCAGCGGGCATTCTTCAAACAGCCTCGACACACAACATACAACTGAGACCGGTGGATATGATCGGCTAGATAACCTACTTTAGTATTAGTCAATAATGGCAGTGTGCTCACCTTGGAAGCTAGTTTTTTAGCATGTTTCTTGTCCTTCTTGGAGAAAACCTGCTTCTTTTCGTCCTTGTTGGAAGTTCTCTTGTCCTCAGATGCCCCCTTGTCCCCACCCGAGTAAGGGCTGGCTCCACTCGCAGTAGCAGCCTGACGATTCTTCCGTCGTTCGCTGCCCGCACGTAGAAAGGACAAGCCACGGCGGACATTTCCTCGAGATGAGGGGTTGACATCGTCCTCCTTAGATGTTGGTGTTTCTGATGGAAGGAGAATGCGTAACATTATTTTGATTAATATGCCAAACCATAGACATTACGAGAATCTTCAAATTGATCAGTCAAATTGAAGTAATCTGCCAAAAACTTCAAATTAACTAATCAAATTGATTTTTTTGCGTAACACGCCGGCTAAAATTTTTAAATGCCCAAATTTTAGATTGCAGGTCTAGTTAAAGCATAGCACATTCAAATACTAAAAGTTCAGTGTTGAATTTGAGAATAGATATTATTGTATCAGAATACTAGATAGGAAATATAAAGAATTTTCGTTAATTTAAAAATAGATAATCGATTCATGTATTGTATCTTATGTATGTATTGAGCAGTTGAAGTCACGTTGTTTACAAGTTTTCGAATCGATTTAATAAATGTAATTAAATATATTTGAGAACATTCTTAGAACATTTATTGCATATAGTTCCGCATTTTGAATACAATTCAACTCAGCGTTAGAAATACTTTTCCTGAATAAAGTAGGCAATTAATAATATTCTGCTAAGTATTCAACCAACATTTGACCATTATGTATTAAGCCTGACAGACGACAATATAAATATAACGTACATAACTTGACTATAGATAGTCTAATAATACGGAGGAGTGTGTCATAAGAAACATTAAATAAAAAATTACAACTACAACTACAAACAAATATAGTTCAAATAACCGATAAGAAAAGTATAGAAGGCAACACAGAAGCTACAAAAACCAATATTAAGAGTCACACGGTCCCCTAACAAAAAACCGTCAACCCTTTAAAGTCACCGACACCGGATGATTGTTCAAATAAATTTGTTACTTGGCGGTAATCGGTTTTAGAATCGTCAATCAAAATTTTTCATATAAAATATGCGTACATAATTATTTTTCTCTATAAGGGGATATTTTGACATATAAATTTATATTGATTTAATATGTTGCTATAATAAAAAATTATTCATTAAAAAATTTAACAGGAAAAAATAGTAAGAACAAAAATAATATTATCATGACAAGGTCTAACTAATATCTAAAACCAAGGCAGCTGTTGTTTGAAAATTCGCGACCTTTAAAAAAGATTTCGTTACTTCTCAGACAAAAGTAAACAATCTTTATGTATATTTCAGTTAGCAAGTGTTGCAACCAAATCATTAATCATATTTTGGAGTTAAAAAAAGGTTAATACACTTTTGAATCATACAACAATCACAATCACTCATGAAACAAATGGGGACTTAATTTTTCATATATAACTCCATTCATTATAGTTTTATACATTTTAAATGTGCCACATGTTAAAAAATAATAATATACTCATTGAACTATTTCTTAAATTTGTTCACGACCTTTCACGACCTATATGAAATAACTATACTTAAAAGAAAAAAATCAAGTAGTTATAAGCATTTATATCGTAATAATTTTTTATCTAGATCGTCAAACTTAATTAATTTAAATTATGTTCGAAATAAAAACGGACAAAAATACAAAATGGTGAAATCTTGTTCGGCCCATAATTTTACTCATAAAGCTGTGGAGTAGACCAAATCGGTCAATCTATCTTTACACAAGAAAGTTCTTTTAATTTTTATGCATATTATGAGTCTTTATTGTCGTATAGGCTACATTTATAACATTACGTTTTTCTGGAGAATTGTTTATTTAAGTCCATTTAATTTATTTTAATCAGTGTGCTATTGATTTTCCCGTTTTTATTTCGGACGCTGTCTTAAGATTAAGATTAGAAATTTGTCAATCTAGAGAAGTTAATTACGATATCAATGGATAAGGCCTTTTCAGTGTAACAAAGAGTGATAACGACAAATAAAAAAACGGAAAAATGAATTTCGTAAAAATAGAACTCTACAAATGTCATCGAGATAATTTTACAGGTGAACATTATTCAAACTGGTCGAATACAGCAATCTTTTTAAAAAGTAATAGATCCTGACTTACCATTATGAATTTGAAAATCGGCGGTTTCGGTGAGCCCTAAGAAAATCGTTTGAGAGGCCCCAGGAGGAGAGGAAACCGCCTTACCACCTACCGGTCCACTCATACTTCTTCTGCGAACACGACGGAGATCACTAATGGTGGCCGAGGAAGAAATGCTCTCGTGGGTGGCTGAAGTTGTCAGAGCTTGAGGCGGCTGACTATCGGGCGTGGTGGGCCACCTCATTTTGGGTTGTTCTGTAGTCCGGCTGTTATCCAACTTGTCGAGACTGTCACTGGGGGAGACAGCGCCTTCTAATGACAAGGAGTACGTGGCAAGTGGGTTTGAATAAACGGCAAAATTTGTGTAACCATTTAAAATATGGAGACACGAAACGGTATTTTGCTTACCACTATTTTTTTATACAATGTTTCAATATATTAATAAATAATCCGGTGGGTAAGAACGTTTTTTAAACAGGTTCAGTACGAACTCATTATAAAATAGAATAGAAAACGAAGAGCTGTGTATTTTAAAACTGAATTGCTACAGAGCAGGGTTGATATAACAATCTAGTAAACTTGAAGAGCATAATGTCGTCACTAAAGACAACAATGAAATCGATAAACACAAAGGAAATTGTCATACATTACATCACGAACCACAGTAATGAAGCTAATATACATTTATATTCATCGTTTTACATAAGCCACACAAAAAAGTTACTTACTATTTTCATAATATGGGATGTTCTCCTGAACGAGTACTTGAGGTGATGTGGCTCTCCTTTGGCTTAGGGGACTAGTTAAATTTTGAATAAAGTTTCTGGGATCAGGATTCCATGGTACCACATACGCGTCTGCAACATTGACATGAAAATCAAAGTTATAGTAATTGATGCTCGTATAATTTACACTTATCTCTTAGGTTGTCACACAATGCCAAATAACCACTAGGCGACATATAAAATTGAAAATATGTAATACATCGATTCAAATTAAGTAGTCTCAAATTAGATGGAATTTTCAGTACTTTCTCTCTCTCGTAATTTGTATAATGTAATTGCGGTGTTGAGACTGGCAGTTTGTAATGATAATATTAAAACAGGTTAAGTAAACCGAGGTTAATGATAAAAGTTAACCAAATTTTAAGAATACTAGGTTACTAAATAAGTCAGTGTGTGAGACTAGTATGACGTGTTATTTTAGATAATGTCGCAGGTCGACGTTTTAATTTGACTATAATTTGTCTTTCATAATTCATGGAATACAAAAATACTTGGAAATATCCCTGAAGATAACGCGGTACCACACATTTATGGACTAAAATTAAACTCACTTTTGACAGATTGCTGCACAGCATCTACAGGTTCCGCATAAATGTTCTCCTCAAAATAGTTGGGCCTCCTCACCACAGTGGGCTCAGGAATCACTCCTCCACCCCCGAGGTTAGCCGACGATTGGTTGGGTATCCTTGCCTCGGCATAGATCATCTCAATGTTCCCTATGTCGGCACTGGTCTTCCCTGGCTTTGGCTCGTTTTCAGTCGCTCCTGTTGCCAGTGGTAACTGTGACTCACTCGAGTCGCTATGGGAGCGGGTGTGGGATGCGAAGTTGCGTGGTGGTTCCACTACACTGGACTTGCTCCGGTGGAGGCCCGAATTCTGTAACAGCAGCACAATTAATAGCGGAATATAAACCAGACGAAAATTATGGGAATAAAAAAGAAGCTGTACCCTTGAAAGGCCCAGGTGACGATTGGGTTCATGGTAGATTGGTTCATGAGTCCCTTGACTGCCACTTGCAAAGGGGGTGGAATAGTAGGTGTTCTTGTTCTGGTCTAAAAGCAACAATAATTGTCAAGTATGATAACATCGATTTATATTTAGGTAATGTAGAAATAAACTCAATCATCCAGGAAGGGGTGTTAACTGATCACCGGAAATACCATATTTATAAACATTATAAGGAAGGAAATGTGAACTTTCACCGGGAGAAACTACTTGTTTCAATAATAGCACGAGTCGGTAATGCGAAAAGTTACAATAACTAAAATAAGGTATATAAGTGAATAAGGTGGTCGTGCAGTTACCAAAGTAAATAAGAAAACACTTATTGGAAATACAGTGTGTACACAATCAAAGTTGGACTCCGTTATATCCATGACACTATTATAACTATGATAATTATATGATAAATATAACCATGCCACTATCATGACCACGATATAACTATAAGTATTATATCCATAGTATCAAGTGCGCACCAGATAATGATGACTGGGCTAATAATCAAGAGATGCAGAAGAAAACAGCTGCCACCTTATAGGAAACCAAATAAACAAATTGTCGATTGGATGATGGTAATGAAGCTGCCATCTGTTTACCATAGTAACTGATCATGGACATGGGGTGTCTCCAGGAGATATTGCTAAAGCAACTACATTGGTTGCCGGAATCGGGTGTCGGTGGCATGATAAAAAGCGGCGATGGCGGCAGTGTTAATGCGAGTTGTCCAGTCAAGGACTCCTCCACCAGTGGCACTGGCGGGTTCGAGGAACTGCGCGGAGACACGGAGGAGACACTACTACTGTGGTCACGTGATGACGCTGTTGGCTGGCGAAGGTTGTCGGTGGATCGATGACGAAATCGAATGAGATTGTCAACTCGACTTAGCAGAGTGGATGACTTGGTGGGTTGTACTGGCGGAGAGTGTGTGGTATCGGCTATGATGCCTGGATAAGTGGATTGATAATATGGTCTTGTTGTTGGACTGGCAATGCATATTATCTTACAAAACATTTGGAAAGTGGACAAGTCGTTGATTGACACTTTAATCAAAAGGAAACGGTATTAAATATTGTATAAAAAAATTCTTTTTATTGGAAATCGTAATATAAAGACTTTTATAAAAATAATTTCAAACACAATTTTAGGGGAAAATTACTTGAAATTTAAAAAGACAAGGAAAACCTACCTAGCGGCATATTTGCCTTTCTCTCATTTTTAGCAATAGTGTCATAAGGTGTTCGAGGTGTGTCATAAACCAAATCACTGAAATGTTAGAAATACAAAGCTTACAACAAGCTTAGAACGAACGAAATGAATCCAACAAATATGAATTCATCCAATTTACATCAGCTACTCAAAACAAGTGTTCGCATTATGGTAGTGACAGCCTCATTATTTTCAAGACACTTACCGGTTCCACTTGGGCGCTTCCTGAGGCTTCTTTGCCCAACTGTGTTCGAAGAAACTCAAGTAGGTCTCTGAATATAAGAAAAGGGTCGTTGGTAGTGGTGATATCGGGTGACTTAAATTAAATCGTGTTTAAGAACACGTACAATAGTCTAATGGTATATTTATAAATACACGTATAATCGTTAAGTCGAGAGTCGTATCAAGAGTATTTAAACTAACTTCCTTTAAATGAGCAATCTACCTGTTTGATCCTTGATATCATCCTCGGTCTGAATGTACAGAAAATGAGCGGGCGTGCCAGCCTCTAAGGTTGCAGCCAAGGAACGGCCCTCCTCCAGATAGTCCTCTCTGTTTTCTAGGGGAACCCCCACCCCTACCACCAACATGGGAGGAGTGGGGGGATTGAGCCGGTGGCACAATGCTCGCAGAGTGCTCAGTGAAGCAAGCCGAGCAGTCCAGTAGACGAGGATAATGGCGTGTGTAGAGGGCAGGTAGTTTTGCGGAGTCAGTGAATACAGCACCTAAACCGGTGGAATTAAGAACTCGTGTTTATAGTGGGACCGTGCGTGGCTATTTATCTTTTTTCGTTTTAAAACGATGCATAAGTTTATTTTTAATTTCCAATTTGAAGGTAAGGGTCTATGGAACCATTCTGGTTCGATAAAAAAAATCAAAAGGGCTGCAATTCCCTGTCTAAGTAAAAAAACTTTAAATCACAAATAACTCCTTTATGATGCATTTTGGATGCATATAATATATTACCAATAGATAGAAACATGTACACAAAGTATCTAAATACATATTTTTTGGGAAAAATTATTGTATGACGTCAAAGTCATTTTTAAATAAAAAAATATATTTTTAGCGAATATCTCAAAAAGGAAGACTCTGAGACCAACAGATAGAAAATGACCATAATCTATCAGATAGGGTAGGTTAAATGTCTAAAAAATCAAAAGTTCAGGAATCACTAAATGCGCAAAAAGTGCTAAGTTTGTCAGTAAAATAGAACTTTTTGCCATTGAGATTTCTCACCTGGTGATAGGAGGCGAACTTGAGGCTTATGAGGCCTCTGTACGAGGAATGAAATTCGGGTGGGGGCCAACTCGTTTCGAAGTTACCCGTGACAGTCTGCTGCAGCTTGAGCGCGGATACCAGAGGCTCCAGTGGAAGGTTCATAGAGAACAGATCCCCGCACATAACGCATACTGTGACGTTGAGCACATTAGCATCATTGCGATGGGCTGGAATGGGCGGTGGGGGAATTTGTGGTGGGGGAGGAGGGAGGGACCGATTGGCGTTGTCGCTGTTGAAAAGGAGATGACGAAGCACGCTGGTAAGGGAAGCACCATCGGATGTACTGTTGAGAGTGTTGCTCTCTATGAATTGGCAGCCCCACCTGGAGAGAGATTTTGAAGTTTAGAGAATAACCTAAATAGCACCATGAGTACTAACAATCAATACTTAGAAATCAATGAATACACGCAAGTCAGCAATAAAGCTTTTATTAAATCAATAATAATTGTATTAATCGATATAAGAAAGAATTAGCTCACGTCTGGGCGAGCATCTGTCCTTGACGACGCAGGTCCTTGTTAGTTTCCATGTCACCATGTAGATAAAAAACAACCTTTGGTCGACTGTAAACATTCTTAACGCCACTCCCATTGCTGTCCAAATCTAGGGTTTTGTTGTCAATGGCCAACGCGATTTCAGTCAGCATTCGCTTGACGAGTTTGAAGCCTTGCGAGGATGTGTAGACGAGAACACAAGGCAGCGTTTCATCGGATGTCGTCAGTGCGGTAAGGCACTGGACGTTACTAGAATAATCACACTTGAGTCGGTAGGTCATATTTGGCTGTGGGAGGGAAGGAAGCAATTTTTAGAAGTGAAACAAGGTTTTCTAGATAAAACTGAAAAAAACCCGATCTGTTTGCTAAGCATACTAAAACAAAAAGGTCCTAGTAATCAGTCACCGTTCTGAATTCTTGTAGGGGACAGTGCGTCTTCACTAGTTCCTTGAAGGCTTTCCAGTCCGTCTCCAAACCAGCCACCTGCAGGGAAACTGCCTTGCGCCTCGCTCGACCAGAAGAGGACAACCAGGTGGGCCTCGGAGACTCAAACCCGAAAGGCACAGCTGAGAAGGTGGGGGTCCCGGGGCACAGGCGTTGGCACAGAGCTACTACCTCCCGTTGAAGCTGGTCGTCGATGCATAGTCCCCCCGAGCTGGAGCTACAGTTCTGGGGCAGGGGCTGACCAATGAAGTTCACATGACGGAGGATGGCGGTGTATCGGTCGTTTGACAAATAACGCAGAGCGCGATAGCGTGGTTCTTCTTCGAGATGGCGGATTATCTCTTCCATTTGGTCGCTGTTAGAGGTGTTGTCATAAAAGACGTCGGCCCTCTCAAGGAGTAGCTCACGGAACTCCCGCAGTGCACTAATCCTTAGTTCCTCCTGATACTTCTTGTAGACCTTGAGACCGGCGAAATGTTGTATAGAGATTAGTCATTCGAACTGTCTTTACGGTCATCAATTAACTTTTAAGATAAATTATACTAAAATGTTACAAAATGAAGTAACAACTTTTTATGAACCAAAGTTGAAATGTGCATTTTAAAATGACAATGCACTCAATGCCAGTGTGAAATTAGTAGATATGCAGTTCATTATTTTTTACGATTAAGTTGTTCTCGAAACGCCCCCCCCTCCCCCGATAACGTATTTGAGTAGGAGTGTATTGTGTGTATTATGAATTTAGAGTAATAAAGTTATGAACGACCCAACATTCTTAATGATTAGTTACGTATATTGTGTTTGAGTTATTTAAGTTATTTCATGTGCTAATATTTCCTAAAATTAAAATTGCATTATTTAAAAACGCTCTAAATAGCAATATAATTTTGTACAGAGTTAATATATTATAATATATAAAGTTATTCTACATATTGAAATAAAGTAATAATATGTATTTTAATCAATTACAAACAATATATTTCAAACAAGACAGATGAGAAAAATATAATATTATTATTATCAAGTTAATTTACAAAATGTGTTGAATTAAAAAAATGGTAAAAATATAAATTAGAATACTGTTATAGAATATTTTAAATTATACAGAGTAGAGAATTACTGTTTCAGAATTCAAACAAAGAACCCGAAGAATGCATTTGCGTAAGTTTATATAATATGAGAAAAAGTAGCCTATGTGCGATATTTTGTTTAACCGATAATTGACAGATAGAAGGACTCGATTGTATCCGAAATTAGGCCAAATATTGTGCAACAAATTATGTTTTTATACTAGAAAAATACAACCGAAAAATTACTACCTGAATTTACTTGGATGTAGATATTTGTACTCAATATAAATACAGTACGATGAATATTCAGTATAGATATTGTTATTATTGAAGTAATAATTTTCAAACAACAATTATATAACTTTCCACTTACATCTTCCTTGTCTTTAGGTGATAGCGACAAAGAGCAATCTTTTGCTTCCCTAGACAAAGAGACCTCCTCAAGTGGTTTACCAGGTTCAACCTCTGTGTTTTCGCGCAGTAATACTAAGAACTTCTCTCTTATCATGTCCCTGCGTTGCTCACGCTGCAGACTACGAATGTGTTCATCGAGTAGATCCGACCCATCCGTATTCTCCAGTAGTTGGATGGGAATTCGTTCCTCACTGGGGGGAATGTTCTCAATTGCGCCAGTGAAATCAATAAAGTACTTGTCAAACTGCTCGTGTTGTTGAATAAAGTCGGTCAGTAATGGACCACGTCTATAAAACATCAATATAACAAAAGCTAAATTGTATTTACTGAAATTTAATATCATAATAAAAACAAATATTCTAGATCCGTTTATCTATTATTAACATAGACACCAATAGACACAAAATTCACCAACTAACGTCAATTGATTACATTTTAGCAAACATCACATCCATTGCGAATTCAAGTGAGGTCAATTTTTTAAAAAATCGATGTTAATTATTAATTTATTAAAGATTTTAAATTGCATTACTATATTTTAAATCTGGATTTTATAATACCGTCCGTAAAATGTAAATAGAGTTGTTATTAAAGGTTGTCTTTCTAAATAATAAATAAATTCTAATCTATATTCTTATATACAACCGTTTTTATGAAGCCTCTCAAAGAACTTACAAATTCTCGAACAAGTCCAAATCCGGGAGAATTGTCTTTAAAACCAGTGGAAGATTTTCCCGATACTGACTAATGCGATCCAGGCGTCGCTTCCGCACTAGTTTGCTGAGATATTCGTGAAAACGTTCTGTTGTGCTTACTGTGCCAATCATATGAATGTGCTTGCTAAGCTCAGGATAGCCCGAATACCGGGAATAAAATTCATTCCAGGATTGATGATCATCCAACTGGGAGTGGTGTAGGAACTGTTTGAAAAGATATTTGGCCTCTTGTAGTTGGGACTTACGTATTTTTTCGGCATCCAAATAGTTAATGATTTTAAGTCGATTACGAGACTTGTCAATTAGATGGACCAGATTGAAAAAAACACTGTCCACATTAATATTCATGTCAGCAGATGTCTCAATTATGTGCAGGGATATGGCTCTAAATTCTCGTCTCTGAACTAGCTTTTTTACTTCTTCGACCATACTGTCATTTCTGTCATCACACTTGGTAGCTGCCACTATTATGGGTCGCTTTGTCTTGGCTAGATTTGTGAGCATCTCATAGATGAAGCCCTGTTGACTTCCGCGATCACGGTTGTAGGCAGCAGTACTGACATCGTAAACAACAACAAAACCGTCTATGTTAATCTTTCCACTAGGCAACAAAACCTTGTCAAAATCATCCTGTAGACAAAGCTGGTCTTTGCATATGTACATTAATTTTTCAGCAGAGGTGAGCTTAAGTTCAGCACATCGTTTTTCATATTTCTCAGATTTTCCACTGGAAGGGAAAGGTCGAAATGAGCTGTCGTCCACAAATTCTGTTTGTTCAACAACGCAGAAATTCACAGGAGTTCCATCATCATTGGGTTTAGTGACCAGACCCCAGAAAAGCCAATGGTTATTGTTGATAATCTGACCACTGAAATCACTGTCACTAATCGTAGTGATATGGTCTGTTTGATAGTCATCGGCATGTGGGCGTACAAATCGATTACATAAACTAGATTTTCCGACTCCCACAACTTCTCGGTTACTTTCAAAGCCGGACAGGCCCACTACACTGATGTGATAGGTACGTTGAGCATGTCCGGCTAAATTGGTTGGTCCTCTTGACATCGACGTGAACAGTACAATTGGATAAGTTCGCAATCACTATAAAGAATGAACATATTATAATATTAGACAATAAATAAATAGCACAAAAATATTTAAAATATATTCTACTAAAATAAATGTAAGAGAGCATAATTTACAGTGATATCCACATATAATATTGTTGTATTAGAATATGTAAAATAGATAAGTTAATTAAAAAGATTTTTAATTTTTAAAAATAACCTTACTTCATATTCAACAAAAATTCATTTGTAAAGTTAAGTAGGCAAATGTCCAAGAATTATGTCATACTAAAATAACCACTAATCTTATCAAATCATATATTAAAATGTGCATAACTTTATGATTAATATGTTAAGAATAAAGAGATGAGAACAGACATGGGTAAAATAAACTATTAAATGAAACATAATGTTGTCAAAATGTGAAAAATTGAAATCTACAATTATAGTGTGTCAGAAAAGCACATCATAAAACTATAGAGGTAAAATACAAAATTAGAGAATTTATATTATAGTTTATAGTATTTTACCTGTATAGTTTTATGATATGGTTTTCTGACACACTTCACCATATTATAATAATCCTTTACTAAATTTATGTAGATTTCTACACAAAAATATAAAAATAAAGTTTTCCTACTATATAAAATATTATATAAAATAGTCACAATTACACTATTATGAATGACAGGAAATTTAAAGTTAATTTGATCTGAGTTGTCTGTAAATTATAAAATATAAATCTATTTTTAGTATATACTTAGTAATTAATAATCAACTTAGTAATAAGAATCATATGATCTCATTCTAAATATTCAAGAGATTACTAAGTACAAGGATATAATATATATAAAGCTTGAATCACTACTTATAAATAGGTAAACACCCATTTAGTATAAAAAAATCTTGATTGGTGTTCTGTGTGATAATTCAGGGTGGCCATGCATTTAAGCCCTTTAAAAATAGTAAATGGTATAAAAATAGGATACATTTCGATGCATGTATAAATGTATATTTCTACAACAAATGGAAGATATTGATACTATAAAAATTGTTATGATTATGAAAATATAGCTTTATTATACAATTAGGTGCCTCATTATCAATTTTTGTAAGGTGTAAGTGAAGCAAACAAAATAACATTGTATTTGAATTGATCACAAAAAAATAATATAACCAATATGAAAAAATGAAGTAAATGTTAGAAATAAACATTCAAGTTTATTTAAGTATATCTTTTTGATTTTTTAAAAAGTAGTATATACAGTAGGGACAAGAGCTAAAATTGGCATTGGAAATTACATCTAAATCTGGCTGTATTTCAGAGACAATCTAGGCTAAAGTATTAAGCTTTAATATTTTAAATGTAAGCATGCAATTAAAGTTTGGACATATTGGCAATTCTATTTTTTTTTAAATCTATTTTATAAATCAAAAGTGGTTACAATTTGTATAACCTCAACCTTTAAATGCAGCCATATTCGACTAAAAACGTACATTTATTTACAACCAAATTTTGCTGAATAATTCATAATAAAGGATTCTAAACTGATTTAAAATTATATTATTATACTTTTTATATTCAATTATTTATATAATTAATACTGTGCAATCTCAAATTTTGTTTTTATATAAATGTAATAGGGTGGGGTAATTCCAAAAAATACACAGAAATACATTTTTTAGTGTTTACACAATTTATTAATATAAAATTCTATAATATTTATTTTTAAAACCATATTTCCAAAATTAAAAATAAGTGAAATTTATTATAAATAGTTGCAAACAATATCAGAAACTATAACAGTATATCATACCTAATTTTAAATATAAATTTATACTTTTTTTAAAAATTATTTTTGGTAATAAAATATTATTTAAAATTATGAAATAATCCTTTGTAATGTTATAAACTAAACTAAAACCTAAAGAATTAACATTGTACTCAATAATATAGACCAAAACTTTATTCATGAATTATTATATGTTTAAATGTTTGCTGTTGGATAACAATTGATTATATGCCATAAACTAATAAGTAGAATAATGAATTAATATACTTATTTACTTTATATACTAATAAACTCCTAAAACCATACACAACTCTTAATAAAATAAAATAATATATTTTATAGTCTTATAAATGATTTATTATTATTATTGATTATTGATTATTATAGTGATGTCAGTATCTTTATGGGAACACATTTCATATTATTTTATTGCAATAATATAAAAACTAAAAAAATATTTATATATTTAGAACAAGTTATATATATATATTACTCATTCTTTTTTAAAATTCTAAATAAAATCAGTAAAATGTATGTAAATATTCAATTCAGAAGGCATATGCATGCAAAATTAGATTAGTAGAACTCTACATATTTTTTAGAGTTCTACAGAAATATGAAGAAGACTAATTAGAGTTCTAGACTTCCACATGCAGGCAAATGTAGAGGTCTAGACTTTATAGTTCTATGATTACATTAGACTTCTTGAAATCGATATGCAGGCAACATTCCATTTCTTTGTCATAGGTGCTCAATTTACTCAGTAATGCTGAGCACAAATAGAACACTAATTTTCATATGCACCGATAAGTAGGCATATTTAATTAGCTTTTAGATGATTGTAGATTGCCCAGAGTTGTCTAAATTGTGTTTATATATATTAATATTTTAACCTTAGCTACATGAAAATGGCAGATTTTGTGCAACATTTATATTGCCAATGTATTTTGGCCTGCTTGATAGTCAACAATGTATCTTCCTTTTCAGAATTTACCTCGCTGTGATCTCTCTCCATATCTGCTCTCATGATGCTGCAGCTGCAGGCTTCAGACTCTTGCTTTTTATCACATCAAATTTTCTACTATTAATTCAATTAATCGATTGGATGTTGATTGTGGAATAGACATAATTAATTAACCTCTTCTTTATGGGACAGTCTGTAGAAATGTAAAAAGGCAAATGTTTTGCTACAGCATTTATACAAAATGCTCATAGAATCTCAGATTTCTCCAACTAAGTGGAATTTAAATTGGTTAGACTCATTATAATTTAGGATTTGTTAATGCTATCAAGTGGGAAACACCTACTGTTGATTAAATTTCTTTTTTAAAAAATATAGTGTGTTATTGTATATTGTGTAATTTTGGCTTGTCGCCTTGTGTTACTAATTATAGCAATTTAGAAGTCTAGAGTTCTACATGTAGGATTCTGTAGTTAGATCTGATTTGTATTTTGCATACCAACTATTAGATTAGACCACTCTAGACTAACTGTAGTTTAGCTTTTAGAGTTCTACTGATTAGAATTCTACAAATATAGACTTTTGCATGCATACAGCTGCAGAATTTAATGCAGATTTTTTATAAATTATTAATTTCTCTCAAATCACTTAATTGCAATTCTCCAATTCAGTTGGCTCTTAACCATTATAGTGTAGTAACCAATATCTGTAATGAACAGAACTAGCATAAAATCATATTTAAAGTTTATGATCTCAATATAGTTACTTCAATTTAAATTCTAACAACTAATGAGCAATTGCTTGCTTGAAATCGTTTTTTGCAACTAGCAAAAAATTTAGCTAAGTTTGTTTCTTAGTTTAGTCTTAATAGATAAGTTAATATCAGACAGATATGATAACTAATTCAAAATTATTAATGTTTTCTTTATAATTACATGAATATAAATTTTGTTATTGATGTTTATTAAATATGTCTAACATATATCTAATATTTCTAATTTATGTCTATAATAGATGTGTCTATGGTTTAAATATATATAGAATCCAACTGCCAGCTAAAAAAGTTTATTTATACTTGTGTGATTTGTGGTAATGAGATAAGTTATATTATATATTTTAAATATATTTGTAACTGAAATAAATTTATTATATGTAACATTTTAAATATAATGTCACAAGTATTTTTAATCTGGGGGCATGGTGGCCCAGATGGTAGTGTGTCTGACTGCCAATCAGAAGGTAGCGGGTTCGAGCCCTGGCTCGGACCGAATTAATTACCTTGTCCCTGGCTGGCAGCTGTGCCAGTCGAGAGCTTAGCGACCCAAAAGGGTTTGTTTGATTGTTTCTGACTTTAATATTTACTATGTATTGTTGTTAAAAAAAAAAATAGAAACATTAAATTTGTACAAAAATGCTATACAATTTAACTAATAATTGTAATATTGTAAAATTAAATACATCTATGATATCATAGTATACATAAATTTTAAAAGTTTACCTTAAATGAAAAACCTAACTACAATAAAATCAAACAAAAATACAATTTTTTTTATGAAAGTATTGAAACCCAACTTTTTGGTTTCACAAACATTTCACAATGCAAAAAGAATTGTAAATTTTGTGCTGTGACTGCTTCATGAAAGGACATTTCTCAACACATAATAAACCTTTATATGTTTCATAAAAATAAACAATTTTAATTTGTAACAAATAGAAACAGTTTTTTCCAAAGTTTGAAATTCTTTTATAATCAAAAGATTATGTAAACAAATAAGGATTTGATGACATTTAAAAAAATCCTAATTTTTTCTTAATTTTTTTATAATTCCATTTTAGAAAAAAATCAATATTTAATATTTTGTTTAATGTTTTTCTTCTTTTATTCCATGTTATTAATATGTTATGTTGAAATAAAATCTACAGGGTGTGATTTATAAATGATAAAAAATCAGGAAAATGTTTACCAGGGTTGCAATATTATATTTTTCTATGGGGGCAGGTGCAATATATATAATTGAATGTACTCAAATAGTTGAGGGCAAACAAATTTTACTCCAAAAAATCAGAAATCCAATTAAAATTGAAAGAATCACATCCCTGAATCTATGGAAAATGTTAGGATTTTAAACAGTCATAAAATCCTAATTTTATAGCATTATTCATTGATAATAAAATTATATAAAAATTTAGGAAAAATTCATTCTATAGGTTACAAATTAAAATTGTTTATAACATACAAAGGTCTATTTTTGGATTCAAAACAGACTGTTTACTAAGTAAACATAGTATATTTTGATGTGTACCAAAAACTTTTGCTCATAAGTCAACTTAACTATAGTCATTCAGGCAGTTGTTTCAGTCAAATCCACTTAAACCAGATCACTGAAATCTCTTTAAAATCAGGTTTAGCTGGAATTCTGTATTTTTTTATATATGATAGCTACTTACATTTAAGTGCCAATATCTATATTGTTATATATATATAAATTATATTATAATAATGGCTATAGGTAATAAACGTCCCATCCCGTCCCAAAAACGTCCCTGGGACAGGTTGGGGTGGTATGTATTAAATGTCCCAAAAACGTCCCAGCGCGTCCTAGGGACATTTATTATAAATAAGTAATAAACGTCCCCTGGACATGGGTAATTAATGTCCAGTCTCAAAAAATAATTTTAAACAATTATTAATAATATCATGATTATAATGATTTTCCTGTATTAAATAATGTTGAGGTGGT
>JAUZNC010040247.1:5477-17823 GCA_034780395.1 Vannuccia rotundouncinata | reverse complement strand
GAGTATGAAGGTATAATCAAGACACCCTGGAGTATGAAGGTATAATCAAGACACACTGGAGTATGAAGGTATAATCATGACAACCTGGAGTATGAAGATATAATCAAGACACCCTGGAGTATGAAGGTATAATCAAGACACCTTGGAGTATGAAGGTATTATTAAGACACCCTGGAGTATGAAGGTATAATCAAGACACCCTGGAGTATGAAGGTATAATCAAGACACACTGGAGTATGAAGGTATAATCAAGACACCCTGGAGTATGAAGGTATAATCAAAACACCCTGGAGTATGAAGGTATTATTAAGACACCCTGGAGTATGAAGGTATAATCAAAACACCCTGGAGTATGAAGGTATAATCAAGACACCTTGGAGTATGAAAGTAAAAAAACAAGTGGTAATTTAATAATTAATGATGAATATCTGTATTCAATATAATTTAGCATTATCATTTTAATTTCGTGAGTCCATCAAAATATAAACAGGAATTTCTTTTGGAAATCAAAAAATAATAATTTACTTAATTATAAGTCGAGTTTTAATATATTATGTGAACAAAAAAAACGAACTTAATACTACTAATATAATAAATTTGAATCGACTTTTCATCAGTTTATCATTTTTAATTGTTTTAATATATTCAAGATATATTTTTAGCAAAGTTTTCATTAAACTAAATAACACATATTTCTAAAGATTAATGCAATTAGTTATCACGTTTCACAAAGGAATTTGTTAACATTCGCATTAAAAACTATCTAAAACTTATGAGAACATAACTAAATTCTTGTTGTTTGGGTATTTCTAAATATTTGTCAGCCAACAGTAAAACAAAACCTATTTTCATATCTATCAAACCAATTTGTTAAAGTTTACACTTTCCTAAAAAACGACTAGGAAACATTATGAAAACCAGGGCGAAATGCTTTTTAATTAAGTGTTGTAATTAATCAGTAATTGCTTTTCATTGATAAAATTAGCATGACTAAAACTTATTTTAACTACCTCAAATTTGTCATTAAAAATCCTTCATATAATAAATAAATAGTTATGATTAACCGATTTTCACACAAACCAGATGAAATCCTTTAATGACACATACCTATATGCACATTTATTTTTAACTTGTCGAAAGAGAATTATAATTATTGTTATTATAACAGGAAATCATCTGATAGAAGCTAATTTGATTATACGTGGTGCGGAAGTTGGGGAAAGTTAGTGTTTTAAATTAACGACATGTTTAGGTATATAATTATAATAAGATATTTCATCATACACTGTTTTTATGAGAAACATGATAAATTATCTTTAAAGTTCTTTGTTGATTATAGTGAATTTAAACCAAAAATATTTTGACATTAATTTCGACTGGAAATATTTTTTTGGATATTCGTATATGAAGTAATATTATTGAAGATATACTAAATATTATTGTTGAGATAAGTTGTATAGAATTATTGAAATGGTAAGCATATATAAATATATTTCAATGATAGTATATACTTTACCTATATGAGAAATACATGATAAAAAATGTAATTAAATTCCCAGAGATATGGTTAACGAATTAATGATACATTAATTATGTTCAATTGCTATTTAAATTAGTATTACTGTCAATACGATTCAACGATTTATTTTCGAAAAAAGAAAATAATTCCGTTTTTTGTATTTATTTGGAAATTGAAGCAGTTTTTTTAAATAGAATTAATTAGCACATTATTCAAAATATAATTAAATATTATCTAATCATACCAATTTGAAAATAATCGTGTAATACCTAAATCGTTGTTAATAATTTAATTATTTTAAATGTTTACGCGTAATTTTATTTTAAGTATATTTTACAAAAGATGTACAAATTGTATTTCCACCGAACAATTCGATGAATTATTCATGTATTAACGTGTTTAAATAAACGAGTTACAACTAGTTTGAAATCCGTATTGTTAAATTTGCCCGCGAAATTACCAAGTGATATTTATTTATTTGTTGTTTTCTACACCTAGCATAGTTTTGAAAGAGTTGGCAAACGTGTCACAATAGCGCAGTCTATATCTGTCTTTATTTTAATCGTTGGACATAAACTGGAACAACTTTCTTAATAAAACCGTCGATGTGACACCTAAAGTACCTTTACACCCGGAAGGACAAACAAATATTTCCAGCTGCACTAATCTATTTGTATAAATTTCAAAGTTTCCCAATAACCAGTTAAGAAAGTAGAAAAACAATCATTGAAGCCAACTACCAACCTTTCTCAATCCCTTTCCCTTTCCTCCTCTCTGACTATCTCTCCCCTTTCTCCCGTTACTATAGTCTATCTCATTCTCACTCGTCCGACGTATACAACAGAATCCAGAATGTTGATTGGTCGAGTCAACTTCAAGTCAAGACCATAATATTTTCACTGGCAAAGTGTAGTATGCTTGATGTTTTACTTGCTAGACTCAAAAACCATCTCGATGCCTCGTGCGTCCTCTGTAATCGTCAAACAATGAAGTCCTGTTGGCTTTGATTTCATAATTACCAAACTATTGTATCGCGTACAATTGAATGTAAATCTCACGATCATATTCATCTTCGATTGCTACTTTTCTCGACGGGTGTTAAACATATTTTTGTTCTGTTTTATGTATTCTGGCACTAACATTAAACGGTGCCCATTTGATTTCAGTTAATCCGTTATTGGGAAATGCCAACATCTTTGAATAGTCTTAAAGTGCAATCAAAACTTTCGCGTAAGTATTTACAATTTATTTAATCAAATTTTAGAATAGATCATAAGGTTCGATTTATTTTTATTCTAGATCGGAAATCGAATATTATTAAATCGTGGCGTTCAACTTTAATTAGATGGATACATTTTAATTGGTAGATTTCAATTTGTAAGCAAATGATATTTTTAACTGTTCTGATGACATCAAATCAATATAGAGATTACCCTTAGCTCAGATCTTATCAAAGATTAATGAATTAGGAACTATTAATTCTATCAGCGATTGACAGTATAGTCCACATTTACAAGTAGACAAAAATTAAAAATTATTTTTTAAATGGAAAATTGATGGTAACATTAGGTAGCTATTAATATTGTTCTATATTTGGTTGCAAATTACTTAATAATTGAATGAAAAAATTAAATAATAGTCATTATAATATTAAATTATATAATCTATTACTGTATACTGAAAAAAGGTCAAATTATTAGCAAATTATGTTCTTTGAGAATTATCTAATCTACAAATACAATTTGTTCGCTTGAAATAATTTGTTTAATTAAGTTTGATTGAATAATTTTAAATTTTAGTTCACTTCTATATATTATAAGCCTACTGAATTTGTCTTTTTAGTCATACATATATAGATGAAATATAAAGCTCATTTTTTAAAACTTTCACATGTTTAAGAAAAATTCTAGCGCTCAAAAATTGGTTAGTTAAATAATTAACTATATAGATTAATACATAAAACAAAAATTCCGAAATAAAAACGTATAGTTTTAACATTGAGAGACAACAGTTTAGCCGTATGATAAACACTACAGTTGCATAGTTATAACAATCAATATATAGTATTATATTTAGGTACCACAGTTCACAAAAGGAAACAAGCACAACTTTGGTTAGTTAATGCTGTTGCATAATTTTATTGAAATTTAATTATAATTTAATTCTATTGATAAACCAATTTATATGAAACGATTCTAATTAATTATTAACAATAAAAGTTTATAAAACCAATAGAAAGGACAACATTTCACAATACAGAAGATAGGTATCTAATATACAGTACATCCAATATATTTCTACCATGATTTAAAAATAAACCTTATTTAAGGAAAAAAACTCAAACAGATTTTTGTACCAATTTTGTATTGAGTTATCGTCTTGGTAAACAATTAAATATTGACAATTAAAAGTTATATTCAATTTGTCCAAATAATCGTCCAACTGTTTTGTAGGAATACTTAATAAAGTTTCTATAAACTTTTGAAGACATTTGTAAAACAATAATAAATTATAAAACTATAATTCTTCCCTAATTGTTTTCGATAAGATTGTATAAGAATTATGTATTTAACTCACTTTTTTTACAAATTTTGTAAATATTTTTATTTAGCGATTTCAAATATTTAGTTACGGAACAAATTTTTAATTTTGACAGATATGAAGCATCTAAAATATTAAAAGTTTATCTATTTGATTTCGCTTTTCTTAAAAACATGTAAATTTATTTATTTTAATCAAAAACCATTTTAAAGTACGTTTTATCTACCTAGATTAATAACTATACATGAATTGATTTATATGTATCTGTATCGATTTTCATTTATCAGAACAGAAATTGCACTAGAGAGCCTTTTTCTTGATCTATATTAATTAATATAATTAAATTACGTAAATAAATTGTTTTTATTGACAAGTGTAGATCAAGTATTAAAGGGATCAGTTTTTAGCTCCGAGATTGCATTAAACTGGCAAACATAGTTAGTTAACATATTAGTTTTCTAAACATTCGTGTGTGCAAGTTTGACAAGCTGGAAATGGATGTTCCTAGCATGATATTTATTCTGGCACATTTCCTAATGTGCCTTCTCCGGTTAAATATCGATTATGAAGTGTTTATTCGTCGAGTAAAGAGAGAAAATCGGAATCTATGAGGTACCTGTCAAACCAAAATGCCATTTATAAAGAATTTCGTATAATTACAAATGTGAAATAGATCTTCTCGCCATCATTGATATCAACTCTTCTGAATTTAGTGGCCAGATATAATTAAATAATCCATTTAAATAATTATATTATCGATCGACCAAATATTTAAATATAAAGTATAGATATTGTACACAATATTATAAAGTGAATTAGAGCTACGTTAATGATGTCTTAATTAAATGTTTGAAATTGATAACAATATTTTTTTATCAATAAAATAATATATTTAGAAACATTTAAAATTATTTTCAAAGAGAAATTTTCTGCATATATTTGCATTTTATTCATACATTTATTTGGCTTTTAATATAATTACATTTCAATCAATATATCCATAATACGTATGTATATTCTATGAAGAAACTAACATAGTTTAATACAAAGCTCAAATTTAGCTCATAAAAGAATAGTTTAAGAATACAATAACCCAGATTCGATAGCTCTTATACAAAAGCAACAATTAGCAAAACGGATGTCAGTGACTTCGAGAAAGTATATCGTTTATGTCACTTTAGATTCGTGTGAATAAAGAAAATTCCTGGACTATCGAGCGTTAATTAATGAGTGAATCTATACGAATCTATGGAAATATCTATATCTATATTTAGATAATATATATATATTATAAAACTATATAAATGAAATTTTAGAACATTTATATAATTGTCATAAAGTAGAAAAATGTTCTCGAAAAAGTTTGGATAATAAAAGTTTTAAGTGTTTAGTGAAACCTTGACACATTCGAACGAAAATGTTGTTCCCATAATATATATATAATATTCAGAAAAGCAAATGAACAATTTATGGAAGCATTTACTTTCTAATTAGAGGGAATAATAACCCCAAGTAAATGAACTTGAAACTAAATTAGATATTGAATAACTGCGAATTCCCCAATCATTCATAACCATAATATGTTTGTATAATTTCATATATCGTACCGCGATCACTAAGTGAAAATTGGAGTGTTCATTCTGAAGATTCTAATTTGGGAATATTAAACCTGAAACGGGATAACTTTATGAATATATATTGGATCATTATAATTTGAAAATGTTTCGAGATAGATAAATACACTTACTTTTTAGAATGCTTTCCAGTTTTCCACATAATTATGGCTTTTCTGTAACAAATTGATTTAATACAAAAAAATACTTCAACTATATACATACATTATTTAATTAAAAAATAATACAATTAACATGTAAAATACAACAACTTAATTACAAATGGTGATGACCTTTAATTTATTAAAAAATATAATTACTCAAGTAATTTATAATATTTACACACCCTCATAGAGTTATTTCAAATAATAATCTCTATTTAAATTAATTTATTGAAACTGTTTCAGGATTCAGAATATTTATCCTATCATAGTATGGAATAAAATGGACACCATGCATAAATGATTACTTACTGATATTGGATATTAAGTTTATAAAACCAATTTATGAATCTTATTACTATCGGAAAACCGAAAACCTTTGTTCATTAAATAATTATTGACAAAGAAAAAGAGGGAGCTGTATTATTTTTTCCAATGTAGTTTGGGTTTTTAAAAATGGAAATTGTTCGAGTTTTATAGATAGGCTAACTATATACGGTGGAATTGTTCATTTTAAAAGTTCACATTCCAATTGAAGACTTCTCATTGTTATTTTTATAATTGATTTATTTCATAAAAGAACATAAAAACATTTGTTTATGATATGATAACACCGACAAAGAGTTCATTCAATATACATGCTATATTGACAAACATGGAGATAAAATATATCCTTTTTAATTAAAAAGATAAATAGTAAGGTCATTTATAATTTCAACAAACAAAGTTGACTAACTTAAACTATTATTATGTTAGAATATTATTTTAATAAAAATAAATAAATAATGAAAATTAACATCCGTTCTACATTGGAATGTGAACTTTTAAAACAAACAATTATAAGTTATTTAGTTTGCCTATCTATAAAACTCTATCAATTTCCATTTTTGAAATCCCCAAATTATTTATCTTAATAATTTGTTAAAAACAATTTCCATTATCTGTTACGACTAATTACCTTTTTCAAAAAGATTTAAAAAGTGATGGTTTCTGTGCATTAAACATCGCTTCTTTGTTTTAAACAAATGTATAAACTTATAAATTCCTTTATAAATTTATTCCTTTTAACAATTCGATTTATATTGAGCATTTCTACTTAATTCTATATTGATAAAGGGATGAAACATAAAATGTTCTCGCTAATAATTAAAATCTTGATTGAAATTGTTGACCTTTCTTTTCAAGAATATCCATCAGTTGTCAAATTTATATAGAATTATACATAATTTGATAATTTCTGTTTCGACATGGACGTCATAAATAGTAAATGGTATAACTAAAATGTTGGAATAATTTTAATTGAGATTGGGAGTAATTTATGTATGATATTTCATGTTATAATCAGTATTTATACATACAATTAACATATTTATACATTTAAAAAACAAAAATAATTTAATACTACTCTCATTAAATATTTATAAAAGCTGAATGTGATTTATAAAAACCTTAAATCCTTTCTTATCTGTGCAAAAGGAAGCGTAACAAACAAAATGAACACGGGGATTTTATGTTACCTATTACTAAAAAATTTCTCTTTCATATGTGTGCCATAATATCATATAAAATAAGCTATATTAAGATTGGACTGTATTTGGAGGGAACTTTTAAAATAATTATTTTGAGAACTTCATAAAACAGTTTGTATTAGAAATACAACAATCGCATAAATGATAAATATTCATAATAAATATAAAATATAAATAAAACTATCAATTTTAATATTACAAAAAAATGGTATATAATCACATTTCAAAAACACATTCAACATTATTCCACAATTTGAGACTTCAGTTGAGGCTGATTGTGATTCATTTTTATATCGACTAAATTCGACTGATTTGTGATTTTTGACAGTTCGCAAAGTTCTCTGTCACGCACGGATCTATTTTTATACAATTTTATACAACTTTAATTTTTTGAAAATCTTCCTCAGATAAAATAATCAAAAACACATATTTTTCACACATCAAATCATTTTCAAATCAAACCGAATAATTCTAGCATAAATTGATAAAGTATTGATCTCACTTGAAAATCTTGAAGGTAGAGGTACAAATGTTAAATTGTTAGTGGTTTTTAAAATTATCAAAGCATTATTAAAACAAATTTTAAATATATGTTTAATAATTTATTATCGATTAGCCTTGATTGTACATAGTTGAAAAAATCTGTTTAAAAATTATATTTTGTGGTATTTCAGATTAATCCTCAAATCCTTTAGAATTTCAGAAGTTTAATAATAAATTTTATTAAATAGAACAGTTATGTAGGATTAATATTTGATAAAATGTTGATAATAAATCAAAAAATGCATTAATAATAAAATTTTTATATTAAAGTTAAGTAAGTAATATATAGTTATATCTCTACGATTTCCTCTCTATATAATCTATTGCATATATCATAGTTATGTCTTTATGATGTTCTCTCTATGTTCTCTGTCATTTCATTATTTTTGTAATAAACGTCCCAAGTAAATATTTTATGAACTCAGTAATTATATTATATATCGTACGTTCATTCTATGCAAAAAATATTTCTATTAAATAGAAAATAAATAGTTTGAATAATGAATAATGTCAACATAAAACAAAATATTATTTAGATTGATAAAGTTATAAATTGCAATTAAAATTCCGTCTACTTCATTTGTAAAAAATGTTTTCAATTTACGCAACTTAATCTACATGTTTCCTAATTAAATTCCGCTAAAGTATTTTTATAATTCTCCCTTTTTGACAAGATCAGGTTTACAAGTTTGTTTTACAAACAAATCCTGATAACAGTAAAATGTTAAAAGATTATCAACATATTTTATGTGCTCGCTGGGGAAAAGACTCTACCAATAAGTTATCTTTTGTTAAGTTAACAAAAGTTAATCTTAAGTTAACAATTGGATGTTTATGTTGACTTTGTTTTTTTTATTAACATTTTTTATTATCCAGATTATATGAAGAAGTTTATCATGAATGTATAAAACAATTGTAAATATGGGGAAAATATCAAAATTTAGACCATATCAAGTGAAAATTATTTTACGATTCATTAGATTTCGTCTAAAAATGAATTTTAATGATTTCAATTATTTAAGAAGGAATTTCAAATCGTTTTGACTCTGTATTATTTACTTATAATGTGATCCAGATATTCTAACTGTTTAAAATGTTATTTTTTATATAATTAAAAAAATAATTTGTTGACTAAAATGTAACCATACCCAACATGTTTAAATATTCGAATAATATCGACATTATAAAATCGAAAAAGTGTTACAAACATTAGGTAAAGTGCAGATAACGGAGGATAGTTTCGAATTATCATTTGTGACAAATTATAATTTTGGTATCTTGCTAATCAAAATATTTCATATTAATTTAATAATTTAACTTATTCACATGTTTTATATTAAAACATTCCTATTTTCTTTCGATAAGTGTTTACATTAATAATATTAGATGACAAATATTTATTACAACTCAAAAATTCATTTCAGCAATATTAACTATCATATATTTCATTTAAATTTTATATTAATATAATTTTTCTGTATTGTTTACTATATCAGGCTGATAACAAAGCTCTCAAACACATACAATAGATTTTCATTAAGTTATATAACTCATTTAGTTAATATTGTTTAGTAGAGACTTGGGTTGTTATGGTTGCAACTTGGACAAATATACTCATTAATTTGGTTGATTGAAGATGGTATAAAATAATCAATATATAATTAAATCGCAGGTTCGGCAAATTATCTTTATAACACATTATGATTGAGCACAGCGGGAACTTACAAATGCGGTCACAATATTGCTACACTAATTTTTATAATCGGATTATTACGTAATCTTAGTCAAAACTTATAAGTTGAATACTGTTAAACTTATATATAGTATAGTTTTACTTTTAATTAAATATTTAGAAATTACAAAAAAATTGTATTATAATTTCAATTATGGTAAGTGTTATTGGCTTACTGATACGTGCAACAAGTAAAAAAATATAGGAACGTATATAAGTTATATCGAGCAACGTAATTTTGTATTTATGGAAAGCTTGTAAAGAATGTTCTCAATCGATGTTGAAAAATAGTGTCCTTTTAATTTAGATATCAATTGAATATAATTTAGTCAGTGTTTCATAAACCGATCGATATGTGTACATATACGTTACAATCATTTTGTAGATTTTATGTATGTAATAATAATAGACAATTTATGAAATGTTTAGTTTTATTATTTGAATGGAAACAAAAAATAGAATATTTTAGACTAAACAATCAATTTATTTATTTAACTTTTATAATATTACAAAAACATAACACACTTTTATAATATTTTTTTAGATTTTTAATATAATTTTGTTTTTATTCTTCTCATCAAAAAGGTTGAAAACATATTATATAGACACAAGAATAATCATAATTATGACAGTAAACAATATTTTTATTTGGTTTCCAATGCGGAAACATCACTAAACTATATTTGATTCCACGGAGGATTCAACATTGATAGAATTAATAGGTTGTGTATACAATAATATATGCTCCAACCTGCTACCCGGACCTCTATCTAACTGATTTTTCTGTTATTTTAATCACAATTAATAGAAAAAACTCGTCAGGTTTTAATTAAAACATAATTTAATTAAAAATTAAACATACGACAATTTGCAGGCGTCCACATTTCCTTGTAACTTAATTGGATTTGAAATCAAAAAAAAAAATCAATTGAAAAAATTGGTCAGAAAAACAAAAAATAAAAACATTTAGGACACTTTGGAACATAGATTTGTTTCTTGAAATAGTGACAGTAAGTAATCAATCGGCGGTACCTTTTGATTCTATCTGCTAGAGATTTCGTTGTTTGGCTTATTCATATATAATTATAAATCAAACCATGAGTTTGAACCACTAGAATTCTTATATTAAAAGCTTTAACCAAATTATATATGATTAAATAATAAGATGTATAATGCAACGTTATTAAATAGGATTGGTAGGCATGGCAACGATTCTTCACGATACAACGATGGCAACACCTGATCACGTAATACGGAGAAAATAGCATCATATATAAACTTTCTATTTCTAAAATCTAGATTTTAATTTATACTTTTTTTATACGTCTCGAATCAATTATTTGGCGATTTCTGTATGTAGTTTCTTTGGTTTTATATGAACAGTATTACTCGTAAAATGTGTTGTATTCCGGAAATTCCTACACCTTTTGTTTAACTAAAGTCAGTAAACTTTATTGTTATATATTTAGTTTGCCTTATATGTCTTGAGTATATATAAAACATATTAAAAGGAAAATATGTATTCATATAAACGGATATACTTAAAATGCGATATAAAATATTAGTTTAACAATTTTGTCAGTTTTTTCGTTAGGAGACGTCCTTTATGACAATATTATATTAAAACACTGTAAAAGGGAAAATATGTAGATCATTGTCTAAATAAAATAGTCCTCATTGAGACATTGTTAAATATTTATATAGCATCCTGAATTCTTCGTTATTTATATTGATCAAGATAACTTAACAATGACTTATAACTGTACTAAATATCGAATGATTGACCTATTTTATTGAAACATTACCTCAAAAAGAGCGACAAATATATTTAATTCAAAACAAAAAATAATTGTATCTAGAACAATAAAACACATATTATATACATAAACAAATTTTATTATATCATTTTCTAAATATGTTGAACTACTATCTTCAATGGTAATCATTGTGAATATTTAATAGTTACATCGAAAATAAGATAATTAATTAATTACCAAAATTTAGAATGTAATATTTAGACACGAATAATTTTCTGTGCAGATAAGGTTTTATGTCTTGCGTGATATAAGCAACAATATTAGCAATAATAAAACCAATTTCCGGATTTTAGTTATTTACTTCGAACAATAAAATGTAAAAACATGGCGATTATCCGATTATTCCAATTAGCATAAGTGGCAGTTGATATTTTCCTCTATTTTAAGATTGATTTTCCCCTTACATCTTCAACTTATTATAGATAGAAGAACATTAATCATATTATAGCAGGACGTGCATACTAAAAATAAAGTAAAAATAGTTGATACAAAATATCGATTCTATTCTAAATCAGATTTAAAAGAAATTAATTAAATATACCTCAAGATTTTCGTTTTTATAAAAGCTGTGTTATTCACATAAACAAATAATAAAAGTGGAAAAATTATTTTAAAAAATAGAGGCTGTTACATTTTCACTAATTAATAAAATTCTAATAATATAAGATCATAACGAATGTATAGCTGCATCGTCCAGACGATTCTTCTAATTACAAGAGATAATTATCCGCGCAATATTTGAACCCTTTTCGGTAATAAAAACTTCTAAATATGAGAAATATATCATATTATTTTTTGTTTTTATTGCCTTAATTATTTTATACTTACTTGGGTCGACTGATACCACATTGTTTGAGTTTTAGTGATGATGTTTCCTCGTTCAAATCAATA
>JAUZNC010040236.1:0-17823 GCA_034780395.1 Vannuccia rotundouncinata | reverse complement strand
TGCAACATACTTTAGTATAGAAATATTTTAGATGTCCAATCTAGTTCTATATATAATATACAATATCTATGGTTTTTTTATATTGTTTATTTAATATTCTTGATTGTATAACTCACTTATGTATAGTATATTACCCTGAATTGAGGAATATGCACTCAAAATCTACGAGTCGGAGATTAGCGGACACGAGTTTATTCTCTGTGCTGATCTTCGAAATTCAGGGTAATATCCTATATTATATTATATATATTAAATAATATTTAAAGACAAGTTTAGCTCAATGAAGCATTTTAACACAAAACATTACTGTTTTTAAGCATGTATTGAAAAGTCGATTTTTTAATGCCTTGTAATATATGAAAAATTTTCATCTTTAGTTAGTGATAAACTTTTCACTACTGTGCTAATGACTTTTTAGTTCATGCAAAAATTAATATCTATGTATAAATAAAAAAATTCTTCATTGAGCTTTAATATCAACAGACCTAATGGAAAAAAGGGAATGAAATAGAACCTTATTCAGTTTTCAGAAAAGTACTTTTTAATACTCTGTACTTTTAAGTGTGTTATTGTGGGCATTACAAAGTTTCATGATTAATATAAAAAAGGAAGAAAAAGTCCGTTAATTAAAATTATAATAATAATAATAATAATAATAATATTAATATGATAATAATTACTCTGTACTTATTGTATCCTTGTTCGCTGCGATCCCTCGGGAAATAATATGACCTCGATTTGAAAAGTGTCGAAATTCCTATTTTGATTATTTTTTCTAGAACGAATGATGTCGGTTTCTGTTTTTCAACATTTTTGTAAAATTATTTTTACGTTAAATGATCAAATCAAAAAATAATATTTTTATACTAATTATGCGCATGCTGATAAGGTTGTATATTAGACTTAATTATTCAAAATAAGACGCACAATCATGAATGTTTTTCTTCAATGTACGAAGATAATTACAATAAAATAACATTAATATTAAATTTTCCTAAATTTATATTTTTAAAATTGCTTTTATAACTTTTTTTCTATTAATTATTTTTATTTTTTAATACTAAAAATAACACAAGTAACGAACAAACGAATTCTTAGATGTCTTAATTTGTCTCAATGTGAAGTTTTACTGCTTCTAAATTTAAAAATGTTATTTATTTATTTTTTCTCTATATCAAAAACACGGAAGAAACTCATCCATTAGGAACTTCTATATAAATTGTTGTTAAATAATTGATACATTTATAAGTAAAATATAAACTGTTTAGATGATAATTTACCCTCTAAAAACTACAGTTAATTAAATTTAACTGATATACAAGATTTATACTTAACAGTTGTTTTATCCTTTAATCTTTATCCATGTAGGTGCAATAAAAATAATTAATATCTGTCGATTTTTTGCATATTTGATAAGTAAAAGTAGAGCGGATATACATTTTAAACTATGCAATTAATAACCCAATTTATAATAATCTCTTTTCGACATAGAGATTTATAAGCTCTGTTGTAGGTGGAAAATAATCGTAAAACATATGCTAGAAAATTGTTGTAGCATTAGAAATGAATTTATTGTTTACATTATGCGTTATGATATTATAAAACAAAATACGAAAGCAATAGAAGGGATTGCTTAAGAAATTATACACTTGGATGACCCCTTATTCTGGGTCGCAGAATCACTCGATCGTTTTTTCGACTTACGAGAGGCGTTTGTGTTAGAGTTATTGGGATTACAAACGACATTCGCCACGACTTCTGCTTTCATGCTGTCATCTGCATTTTCGGACTCATCCATTTCAATATCCTGGATATCTTTTGGTGGAAGTTGAGGATCATTGATTATTTCAGTGTCCGTGTTTGGAGGTTGTTCTGGGTCAATGTCTAATAGCGATTTAACATCAGTATGTGCAATTTGGCCATCAGCAATTGATATAATTTTGATTAAATCATCGCTAAACTCAGAAAGAGGTTCGTTTTTCTTTCTTTTTATTCCTAGACTCTTAGAAGGGTTTTCATGGGAAATACTTCTACTTCTTTTTTTACTGGTGTGTTTCCTTAAACGTTTTTCCGATTTTTTAACGGTTCCAATAAAATGCTGCGAAGAAACCTCTTCTAAGTTATTGATAGTTTTATGTAGTTTTGCATTGGAACTGCGGGATCTCATTTGACTAGAATTCTGCTTATCAATTCTTTTGGGCATAATTCCTGTGATTCGTTAAATTAATATAAATTAATATTCCCAGTTAAGATTTATTTCTATTAGTTTGTAATTTTCGGCTATATTTGACAAGTTTTGAATATGCTATAATTTGATTATTCAGAAATGTATTGAATTGAATTATATATAAATTAATCAATACATATATTGAATATCAAAATTTCAATATTTTTTTACAGCGTAAAAATATAATAAAACATTATAGAAATGGAATATTTTATTCTAATTAATTGATATAAATTATTGACTTTAATAAGAAATTATATTTGAATTTTTTTTCACTTAGAACATAGTTTTAAACAATAGTAACTAACGTAACAAAAAATAAAAATATATATATTTGAAATCTATGGCTTAGACACACAGAATATGTCTAATCCATAGAAATATAAATTGATAGAATCGATATACCAATTTTTGGCTGCATTTTTCGGTCCGCATAAGTAAAAATTAACATTAATTTTTAAAATTGTATCATTGTCGTGCTGTGAATAATTGAAATTCGATACCTGGAACATTATGATGTCAATATATACAGTAAATAAAATCATTCGATGTGTTAATTTGTAATCGTCTAAACATTTGAAAATTAGTAATGTTCAAATATTACAATTATTAAAAAACTCAGTTTTGACTATTAGTTAATATCATTGATATTGTAATAATATTTATCTAGACCTCCAATCTTAAATAAATTCTATCCGAAATAAAAACGGGCAAAAGTCAAAATGGTGAGATCTTGTACAACCTACAATTTTACAAATAGAATTGTGAAGTAGAGCAAATCTGTGAATCTTTGCAAGAGTAAGTTCTTATATCTGACGCTGTCTTACGAATAAAGCTTAGTCTAGTAGTTTTTCAATCTAGAAAAGTCATAGAAATTGACAAACTTAATATTTCGCTTCTCTAAAGGCGAAATTGAAACAAAGTCTATTTCTATGAGTGAAGTTAATTACGATATCAATATCCGTATTTTATATATCAGACGATGTCTTTATTATACTTATAAAGCGTAACAGTTTGGGAATCTATAAGTGAAGTTTAATTAAGATATCATCAAATAAACCAAATTGAAAAACTATAAATAAATAATTTATAGTTTATTTATATTATTTTTTCAATATAAAATTTTATAACAACAAATCCTTTATGTATAAAAGTCAATTGATAACAATTTTTAGTAATTATCTATTTACAATACTGTAGCTAGGTGTTCATGGACAATTATGACTAAATAAGATCTTTTCAGTATAAAATACAGAAAATGTACAGAGATAACGTTCATAACTAAACAGATCAAACCATTTCATAAAAATTGTAAAAGTTCACAATTACATGCATATAAAGTGTAAATAAACATTTTGGAACAAGCTTCAAGACAAAATTCTATCATAAACAAAATTGCATAACGATTTGATACTTGTATATTTAGTGTTTTGTACAGCAATTTTATTTTAAAGAACAGTTATTAAGTATCTTTAATAATATGTACATTATGCATACAAAATTGGAATCACAGACATTTGCGATATAGTTTAAAAATATAAAATAAAAAAATCGGATAGTTCTCTAATGCTAGCAGTGTTGACCTAAGATTCTTACTATAAATAAAGAAAGGATAAATGAAATGCAGACGCCCCTGTAGGTGCAATGATTATGTGATACCCCGCTGTTCGTAGTTGGTCTGGTTGTTGGTGCTGGAAAGAAAAGAAAAGACAATTAATTAATTATTATATTTAGTGAAAAATGTTGTTCTTTTGTTTTTTTATTTTCAATAAACTAGAATTTATATTCATATATAGAAATTGCAATTCTGATTGTAATTATTGAATTACTTCGTAATCATTGGAGTATAGTGACACCAAATATATCACAGCGAGTCACAAATAACATAGCGTCCTGTAGAACAACAGTTACTTCCTCAAGACATGGTTCTTTGTCAAGTGCTCATGAATCTTCATGATTAGCACCTTCAGGACTAAGTGATTCATAGTTAAATACAGTATTTTTTAAATACAGTCATACAAATTCACTTTGACTTAATCTTATTTCAAGCTCTGGTTTGCTTAATGGTAGCATTATGTATATTCCTATGTCCATTTGATTAAGAACCTTTATCGAATACATATATTGTGAATTCATTTTTAGATCTCACATTTTAGCACATTTTTAGTTAAAGATGATCTGTGTGTCAAAATAATATGTGTATAAAAATTCATTAGAATTAGAAAGTTACGCCAAAATTTCTACAATAACAACTTACATTTTAAGTGGTCTGGAACTGTGAAAAAGATTTGAGCGATTGGACTGTCACCAAAAGAGGTCATTGTCTGAATCTGGATAATGTAGAGCTTCCCTCTGTCCAATTGTTCAACTGTCAATTTACTCGCGGCCTGAATTCGTCGTAAAAAGGATTTTTTTATAAAGAGAAATATATTCTAAATGTTTTCGCTGTGTAAAAATTTTAAAAGTTTGATAAATTTATAAATATAAAAGATATCTTTTATGCAATAATTGTGGTTTATTTTCCAATCTAGTAATTTCTAAAATCATATTTAAAAAAAATCATCGTTAGAAAAATTAATATTTAAACGTCGATCTCTTCAAAAATATATATATGGTGAACAATACATGGTTTTCATTTAATTACTCATTTTCTTACCCCTCTCAGAACTTTGGATTCCGCCTTCCCCGAGTCGACCGCTGGATCCAAGCCTAACGAGTACACGCTTTCTTTCACGGGTTCCTCGATCTTTGGCGCCCACACGATTCGATATCCGGTGATTATGATGCTCTCAGAGGGCGGGTCCCATCTCAACAGGGCTGATGCAGGCGTCTTTTTAGAGCCATTGATCAGAGAGTATCGTAGATTGCGCGGAGGGTCGGGAATTGGTATTTCTGTTGAAGGAAGAGGAAGAGGAAGAGATGTTGATATTTATACTTTTAATGAATATCACTAACAAATGCTTATGTATCGCATATTATCGATTATTTAAACTTATAATTAATAATATTTCAATTTATGACTGACTGAAAAGGTGAAAAGGGGAAAAGGTATGGGTCACAATTCATATATGCTTTTGTTATATAATGGACAATCTGTAAAAAGAATTTCATTTCATAATCACAGTAAAAAAATGTCGCAAATATCTTAGTCCATTATAGTCATAAAATACAATCATTTACATTCGAAGAAACGTCTGCAAAACATGCAATGATACTTCCATTATGTATAAAATTTATTGTTAATGTTTTTTTCGAATTAATAATTAACTTTTCGGGCAAATTTATGAATTTATATATATTTGTGAAAAACAATGACAATGACAATGACTTTTAAATTTTTTTTATAAATTTGCAAATAAATTTTCTTAGAAATATATCTTTACACATCTTTAATTTCATCGCTTCTTCATGTAATAATTTATGGGTGCTAATGTGTCCGGAAATAGTATAGATATTGCGACATCCAATATTGGATATTTTTGTATAGAATATTATTGTATTACCTTTGACTAAAGTAAATTATTGTAGATGAATTGCATATCTAGGGATAGTTAGGATGTCTATGGTGATGGTGATCGTAGGATGAACATTACCCTAAATACTTTAGTTTTAGTCATAAACAATATATTTAATTATATAGTTATAAGGGTAATATCTATGGTTTTAGTTTAATATCTATGGATTGAAAGAACAAGTCTAAAAGTTCAATTTATGTAATGTCGATTTTTCCTTTTACAGACGGTAATATAAAAATATAAATTTTCAAGAAATAAATTAACTTGAATAAACTAACCAACAGGGCAGTGGTAAGGTCGGGGTCCCTTTATTACAGAAGCTTGCGTACAGGAAGGGGTACAGAAGCAGGTAGTCCAGTTGTACTTGACGCTATCATACGGAGTGAGGGCTGTGACCGTTAGCAAGTAATGACAGCTAAATAGGAGATCCTCCATCATCAGTTGAGTGCTGCCCTGTAAACAAGTTGTGAAATAAGGCAAATAAACTGAAGGACGCTTATGACAAATATATTCGTATATTTTTTACCTGTATTATTCTCTATAAATCAATATTAACAAAACGTTTTAAAACACATTTCTAATTAAGAATAACGATAATTTAGAAAACAATTTTAAAAGATTTCGACTACAAACTAAGTTACATAAAACTTTGTCCACATAAAAAAATTTTACAGAATACATTGGTAAGAATGAAAGAAAGTTTCTGCTCACAGGGGGGTTAAACTTTCCAGCGTGCGGGACTTTTCCTCTCTTTTGCCACCGAGAGTCGCTGCCGTCTTTGTTCCTGATGCAGACTTGTGGGGTCCAAACCAGGGTGACCAGATATGGTTCCAGGTTACCTGTAAGGAATATTAAAGAAATAAATAGTAAGGGAAATGTTGTATTGAGGCGACTGAAAGGACTGGGCTCACTTAAAATGTGGACACATATATAAAATATTCTAATAATAAATCCTATAAATGACGTATGATATATTTCCCTTAAACTTTGCATTTTAATCGATTTTTTCAAAGTTGAGGTGGGACAAGAATGTATAAATACGAAAAATATTCAAGTATTGTCAAGACGATTCACTTAAGATCAGAAAATGTTTACATTTTATCAAGTTCTTGCCAGTTCATTTCAATACGCGTTTAATTCTTCCAGAAATACCTATTTAAAATAATATCTAATAATAGTTAAACAATAATTGTAGTTTGTATATTTTCAATGAAAAATATATTTAAAAATGTATATAAATGGAAAATCACCGTTTTCATTCCAAACAAAAGGCACTTTTAAGTTCCCGTTTTCTACAATGGCTTCCTTTATTGAGAAATGATTCCCTTGATTATTGGAACACGGACACTTGGCTTCTTTATTAGTTTCCCTGTCTAGAATAATAATAAAGAAAACAATTTTATAAAGAATAACTACAATAAATGTGATTAAACTTTTGTTTTAGTCAGCTGCTGTTTCGGTTTCTATTTTAATTATTAATAAGTAAAATTTTGTTTAAGCGATTAATTTGAAAAATTTGGACATTTGGACAGTTTTCTACTCTTTTAAGAACTTTTGCCTGAAAGCTCACCATTGAAACCGATGCTGTTGGCCAAAGATCTAAATCGATCCTCGAATTTGACCGGTGATGGAGGAGGCAATGTCATGGTGGTCACATATAGAGACAGCGTTCTGCTCTTGAGTTCCGTTCCTCCTGAGACGGTGATGATCGAGGTCACCTAGCCCAACGTATAGAAAAGATAAATGCTTTGTTTGTTAATTTTCTATTTTACCTTTACTTTTAAATTTTTTGTTTATGCAGTATACACAATATACACTCTTAAAAAATTAAAAACGACATTAACAGTCAATTTTAAAGAAATAAATCTAATTCCAGGAATATAATTCAAATAATGTATAAGTAATAGTAATAGTATTAATATTAAAATAATGTTAAATACCTTCACAAGATATGTGGTTCCGGGTGATAAATTCTCTATAGTATAATGTGTAATCGGCTGAAGCAGAACATTAAAAAAATATTTAGGTGAGATTGTTGAATAAAAATGTTCAAAATTAATTTTTTTAAGAATAGTATGACTTACACCATTCGTAGCGGCAGTATATTCCACCATTGAATTCGCATTACCGCCACCAATAACTCCAAAATTTCGTTTCCAATTTACCTGGTTAATAAATAAAAGGTAATTAAATATTTTAAGATTATCATTCTTAGAAATTTTATATTGCTGTACTGATTTCATTTATATTGCAATAATATTTATCTAGATTGGTAACCTTAATTAAATTTTGTTTAAAATAAAAACTGGCAAAAAGACAAAATGGTGAAATCTTGTTAGACCCATTATTTTACAAATAGATCTGTGAAGGATGTATGAAAAATCGGTCAATATATCTTTGCAAATGGAAGTTATTTTGATTTTTATATAGTATGAGTTTTTATTGTCGTATATGCTATATTTATAAATATATATATTTTTTCTATGTATAGATTAAAAAGTATAGTCTAATAGTTTGTTAATTTAGTGAAGTTAATTACGATATCAATGCTGTACATTTTATTTCATTTATATTTAAAAGTATATTTATTTAATAAAAATATTTCGTGCTACTTATAAAAGTATCAGTAACATAACAATAAAAGTGAATATTTTTATTTATACAATGTTTAAAAATACTGATTTCTTGATATTATTTCTAAAACCGATTAAACTTATTTCTAAAGTTTTTTTTACTCTGTATTTAGTCGGTGCCGATTGCTGCGAATTATCCGGTGGATTCCAGACAATATCGATATCTACCCGGGTTCCATATACCCTTGTAGTACCCTCTCTTAGAGACTGTACTGGACCGGGCGGATTTGGTTGTAATCGAATGGGAGGTGTAGAATCTGAGTAGTCAAGGAATCCAGAGGCACCGAAGGCACCCACTCGCATCTGATACCAAACGTTTTGCTCCAGATCTTGCAGTTGAGCGATCAATTTCGACGCCTAAAGCGAAAGAATAGATTCCACTTTTGAATTAATATGATTGTGATGTTAAGAGATTACTTTTCAAGATCTAAACTCACCACAACCAGATCAATCCATTTGGTAACTCTCTTTCTATCGAACACATCTCCGCCGTACATTCGAATTTGGACAAGAAAGATAATTGGGTCGGTCGTGTTGGACAGATTGTATGTTGACCAGTCCACATCGAATTGGTTCTTGTCGTATTGTCGTACTTTTGGCGGATTTGGAATTGGCGGAAAATCTGTCAAAGTATGAATGAATACTTTTGAATAAAATATTCTGATCTTAAAAGAGGATAAAAAAGGCAAAGCTTCAAATTTCCTGATAACCTTTATTATTAAATTTATTAAACTTTGCGGAATCGATGAATATGCGTGTCACCTCCCATTAATCGATTATTTATAAAATTGAATTGTTGTAATGTAAACATTGTGAAAATGTGTCAAGATATAGAAGAAGTTATAAATGACGCCATTTTATTTCAGACAATTTAGACATTTAAACAAGAAAAATGGTTTTATTAATTTATAAATAAAATTAAAAAACTTAAAAATCAATTTTGTTGATTTTAACTAAGTTTTATTTATTGAAATTTATATTTTTATATTTAATAAATGTTTCTGATTTTAGCTGCCATTTTATTTGAGATAGATTGAACATTATTACTATACTTTGCATAAATCCTTCTAATAAATGAATCATTATCTTTAATATATGAATTACTCTCTTTTCGGCACTTTCGTGGAGCCCTCTTCATACTGAAGCATTCATTTTGAAGAAGATCCTTCATGTAACCACATCCCTTTGAGCACCCTTTGTCATTGGACGTTTGCTGTAGAGGAATTTGAACTAATTTATTACTATATGTCACAAAATATTAGAAGCAATATAAAATAAGAAAGTAAACACACAACATGTGAACACGATGAAATTTTAACATATCGTTAAGTATAGTAAACTAAAATTGCATTCGATATTTAACCTTCACCGATGGTATTATAAAATCCAGATTATAAAATACTTAAATGAGTAAAATGTATACTTATTTCATGATCATTTAATTTAGTTGGTATTAACCTTTACTATCTAAACCTTCATGATTACCTTCATGATAATCTGAACCTGTTATTAACATAGACCAAAGATGTTAATAGTATTGGTAAAATAAATAGTTACATTACAAAAATATCTATTTACGTTATGAGTTATCCTCAGCTTAGTGTTTTTGGGCTTAGCAAAGATTATTTAATATGTTAAATAAAATACGTAAAAGAAATGAGCTAATTTAATCAATAAAATCAAAATATTCTCATTACTCATTATATTACTAATAATGATTAATTTCAATTATTATTAAAATTAACATTTTTAAACTTAGTATCTTTATATATTAACATCTTTAATAAATTCATCATAAAATATAATTATATAGAATATTTTCTAACCGGACTCTATGTATGTATGTACAAAAAAGAAAGAAAATAATTTTGTTTAGTTGAATGAATAATTAATACATTTAGTTCACAACATACAGTAAGGTGTGAAAAGGGAAAATATATATAGAGGCTAGAATAACACGCATATATATTATATTCTGAAGGTATTAGGATAATAAATTATTGTCATATATTACTAAGTGGTATTATATGTCCTCTTTTCACAACAAAAGGGTGCTTTTATGCTCCTGACACGAAGAGGATCCGGCTCAAACCATCCTCTTTTTCTCAATCGAAGGTATGCCAGAATCTGGCCGGCAGCTCCAGTGAGAAAGTTAATTTCAGTTGAGGTGAGATTTCCCCGCTGACTTTTGTTCATACCGGATGTGAAATTCATACCGCTGCTCTCCATTCACTGACGAATTAGTGTTAAGCCTGTATTTGTTCAAATGCCTGTTTGACTTAGTGCTAAAAGCATCATATTTTCACACATCGCATGATGTCGTTTACAGAAAAAAGCATCGGTCCACAGTAAATGCATTGAGATGAGACAATGCCTACCAATAACTTATCGGAGTTGGGGGTTACCCCAAACAGATATTCTCTATGGGTTACCTTAGCGAACTTTGAGTATAGGTGCCTAACTATAAATATTTAGTGTTATCCAAAAACGAAGTCACACCAATATAAAAGAAAACTTAGTTTTTTGTAAGTTTCATCGGAGGCTTTTATTGATGTGGACGGTGGAATGAATGGTTGAAGAATAAAGATGGTTAATCAATGCACTTCTAGTTGTTTTTTGCTCTCTTGGTGAATATAGCGCAGAAAAAAGTTTTTCAAAGTAAGAATGAGAGTAAGCTATAACTTCAACAGATAAATAAATATTAATTACCGTATAAAAAAGTTCGATCGGTGTTACTCATGAGAAAACTTTAGTTGTATATTTTGTGAATAAAAGTTTAATGAATCATTCTTTGGCTTGAGGTAAACTATACTAGTAATGTGACAAATTGATTGAACCGATTACCTTGCAAGCTCTGGAGCAATTTTCCCCAATTTCTATGCTGCACGCCCTCACGCACTGAAAAGGAAGATGAAAATTATAGATTTGTTTTCAGATATCATTTAATTTATTTTAACAAAAATAGTTTTGTTATATATATGAAATTCAAAATTTGTAATTTCAAAATTGTTAAAATGTTGAATTAGATCTGAATATTTGTTTAAAGATAAAATGTTCATTATTTTAAAGAAAAATTTAATACAATTCATGGATTAGATAATTTGCTGATTGTTTACAATATAATTTTAGAATTTTTGTACATTTTCACGCCCAAAATATTCAGGAAAAACGGAACACTATATATATAAATAAAAAGAAGGATTCATGATACCCACACATTTAGAAATAGCTTTTCAAAGTACCAAATGAAGTTATCCATCAACTACTACGTTATTATATCTTCACAATGTGTAAATACGCTGATATAGGGAATCTTGCCGCAAATTTGATGTTCGGCCGCCTAATAATCTCAGGTCGTAAAGACTTTTGGATACTAATTGACGTGCATCTTAGCTCGCACCTCAATGACATTTTATGTATAACAAACATCTAGCGCTGATAATTATTTATTGGGTATCTTTCGCTCTATTACTAACAAGTAATTGTAGGCAATTCATCATCATGACAAATTTGCAGTGGAAAGTTAATTTTATATATATACATAGAGGGAGAGAATGTTATATACTACAAAGTGTTACATATGTTGGGGCTACGGGCCCAATATACATCGTTGCCGTTTTTTGGGTGTCAATAACAGGGTCTCTGTTGGGGCAACAGATCTCCCTCCTGAGTGCTAACAGTTGCTTCAAGGACTTTAGAAGTCAACTCCCTGACTAACGGGTATTTTCCGGCTCTGTTTGAGGTCGGTTAAACACCCCCCCTCCCCTCCCCCCGGGAGGAGGTATAATGCCTGTGTCTCTATAACACATGTCTGCTGCCAATTTTCTTCAAGTAATTTTGTTGAATTTTTCTTTAAAGGCATATTACAACCATGTAAACCGAATGTACTTGGTGAAATAACAAAATGTGCAGCGATAAGACATAAAAAAGTTGTGCTGAAATTTGTATTTTAGTAATTAAATTTTTCCAATAAATATTTGTTGCTTTACAAAGTTTTGAATGTTAAAATATTTTAAAATATAACGATTAATTAAACAATAATATCATACAGTATATCTAATAATAAAAAATATGGATATTGAGAGTCCATCAATATTTTTAAAAATCTAAAGAATTGGAAGGAATGTTTCAAATAGTTTTTAGTTGGTTCTTAATTTAGTTTTTGTCCCGCATTTCGTGCTTCTATATTTTGAACAATTGTAGAAAACTTAGCTCTGGTAAAATCTCCATAACCGGTATGAGACAGAGGTTAATCAATTTCATTGACTCGGAGGGGTAGCTTCCCTATTTTACCTGTAGTCAAATCTTCTACAGTGAAAATCTATAAACTAATCCGATAATCATTGAAATTTATTAAACAGCACGAAAACGTATCCATTCTTCCTGTTTTGTCCATTCGTGTGACTAAACACGTATTGAAGATAATTTCTCTGAGAAATGAAGCTCGCAGCAACCGTGAACAAATTTAATTCATCAAAACTTTTCCCTCCTCCTCTTCGCTCACTCCCCTTCTCGTATCCCCAAAACCTATCAAGTAGTTTGCATTGTAAGAGCTGTTTATATACCGGGTAACTCAATTAGAATTAATTTTCACGAGGCCATATATCGGGTACCTCCCAATCCGCCCAACGCATATAATTCCTGTCTATAGTGAGATGTGCAATTCTGCAAATCAAAATACCATCACGTCAATGTAATTCCTACCGATTTTACATCCAAATACAGCCGCGGACACTACTTGGGATTAGATAGAGTAGAAGAAACTGAAGCAGACCGACTTTTTTGTGCATCACTGCAGCTCACTCGAGACACATCTATTTCCAATGTTTCTTCTTCAATTCATTTTCTTCTGGGGAAATTTTCATAGATGCGCGTGAAGAGATCTGTTTTAGAAAAACTATTAGGCTACATGATGACTAAATGCATCGATATTGATAATGAAATACACGATTGATTTATTTTGACACAAAGAAAAGGGGAAACTTGATCTTAATTTATTAATATGAATTTTTGAACAACCACGTTGATAAAATTGTTGGATTTAAGAATATAGAATATTTATTATAAAATAGAATAGAACATTCTAATTGTTTCAATGGATTTAATAGATTATTTGAATAATAATTTAAATGTAAGAAATCTATAGTTCAATATTATTATTTTATCATAAAAAAATTAATTATATAATAAATGAAATTATGAATTGCTTTATACATGTATGTACAATATATTTATTACAAATTTAAAAAAATTGTATTGAACAATTGTAATCGATTATTTGAGAAAGTTAGATTATATAAATTTTCAAATTATATTTTATATAGCCAGGGAACTAAAAGAATGAAAATTAAAAAAAATTAATACTATATTTTGGGTAATATGTTTACAATTAACTAAGAAAAATATTGAATTTGGAAATTTTTTAGCATAGTTTATATATACAATAATTATGGATCAACCTGTACGACAGACACTCTTTTCCATATTAGTTATTAAAATAAAAAATTATGGAGTATAATAACCTATTTTAAATTTTAAAAATAGAAACACTAAAACATTTAAAATCACCTTTATATATAATCTATTTAACAAATTTACGCATTCAATTTGAATTTTGAATTATAGCGATATTATTTTATTACATCGTAGTAAAAAAAACTTGAAAATTCCAAATAATTTTATTCTAAAAGTTTTATATGATAAAGACTAAATCTGAACTAAAACCTGGCTATACAGACTATACCATCATGAAATAAGATAGTATACATAAGAAAATCCGCAAGCTACTTTATAGCGATTTAATTATCGGTTTTTATTCTCACAAACAGTGAAATTCGTTTGCAATTTTAATCAGTCTAAAAAAATACACATACACTTAACCCGGAATTAGTCGAACGTCTAGTCTCGTTCTGAACTAATTATATGGATACAATGCAAGTTTAGCCCCCCCAAAACCTAATGATAATCGCCGACATACAAAATACCACACTATAGTTTCACCAGGAAGTTTGATTCTGCAGTGTTTTCAGAGTAAATATGACATGTTCATGAATACGAAGAAACATACACTGCTCATCTGTCAATTTAAAATAAAATTACATGCGGTGTTGTTTGACAAACAGTTTTTTCATCTGAAATGTTCGTGCTCTGATAGTTAGAAGGCAAGTATATATAACGTTACAAAGAAGACGTTGTATGTTTACCGCTTCATGTGTTTTGGTAGCAGAATACATCAAAATATAAGTGACAGTTCATAAATATAGACATGATTTTCATATAATATATGTCTTTATATAATATAATGTAATAATTTTTATTTCGCCTGTATATAACTATATAACAATATAAATGATATTCTCTTTAAAATTATAACTATATAACTATATTACTTTATAAATGATATTCTCTTTATAGTATTTAAAAACTTATTTATAATTATTAAGTTGCAAAATAAAAATTTTGTTTTGTTAAAAATACTCTCGTGTTCATAAATAAACGATTAACAAATATATTTTTTCTTAAGTGCAGTAATTATTTTTTTCTTGACTATTTGGTGACCATTTCAAAACGATAAAATAATGATTGTTTGTGACCTTAAATTAGAAATCATAATTTTTGACAACATTTTGTATTTACATATTTTATTGTATACAAAAAAACCTACAAAATATGAGTAACATTTATCTTGATTTTATTGAATTTTATTTGTGTAAAGTGTTGAAAATATTTAAAAATAATCAAATTTTTTAATAAAAAAGAGATTTGTAAATTAAAATTAAATCTTGTAATTTAAAAAAAAATTGATTTAAATATTTATTTGAAAATGTTTACAAATGAAATTTCATTATTTACATCAAAATTATAGAATCATTGAGCTTCGAAAACGCTACTATAGTTTCAAAAATATTTGTTTAGATAATAATATTGCACATGCTCTTTGCTTCGATTTCCCTTCAAAATTATGTCTGTCATTCTCACATGTCATTCTGCTGTCAACAGGCCCCATAGGGGGCCATCTTCTAGAGACCCAATTATAATAGGGCAAGCGTTATTCCAGTATTATGCAAACAGAGGTGTTATAGTCATTAAGAATTTAGATGATCAGTAAAATAATACGGATATGGCTTCTGGTATATTTATTGCATCAATATTTTCGGTAATTGAAGGCCCCATCAACTGACAACCTCTATAAACAATTTGCAGCACACGACGAACAAGAAGATGTCCAATTATGCAATCTGAGAAAATTATACTTGTGCCTCTGCTGTGTAATAATATTACCCTATACACTAAAATCTATAATTGTATATATTAACAATTTTTTTATTGAGAAAGCTCTGTCACTGTCAAGACTCCAATTTAGAATTTGTTTATATATATACAGAAACTTCAATGTGACAGGGATTTCCAAATACGAAAGTTCTTTGTTGCTTATATAATGACCGAATACATAAGAAATAAAAAACTTCTAAATGCAATTAATTTGATTAATTCATAAATAATTATTAAATTGATACCCTAAATAAACTCTAATATTCATTCATTCTTCATTTTTCTACCTATATACTCTAAATAAATAGATTCAATTTTAATAATTATTTTTTGCAATGTACATAGGATAAAATATTAAAATAAAATATCTTAATATTATTTTTTAAATTAATTAATTTTATTTTTGTTTTTTTGTTTCTTTATTAATTATATACATTTTAGTTTTAGTTTTTTGCTTACAAGATGAATGATTTATCAAAAAATGTCATAAAACTGTTATCAATAATTTCTTAAATAATGTTACAAATTTGCTCTGAAAATCAATTCTAAATCCAGTTAAAGGATAAATAAATATTAATATACAACTTTATTTATTTACTTCTTCTGCATTATAGTTCCATTGTTAAAATTTGTCAAAACATTTTTTTAAGTTCAAAGAACTGGGCCAAATATACAAACAATATAAGACTGTTTCATGTTGTCGATCTGTAAATATTTATAAATAAGTTTTCTGATACTTGTTACATTGTATGGTTCAATATAAGAATATAATATTATATATTGTCGTCTATAAGAAAAGTTGGTTTTCTGAAAGCAAACTGTACAATTATTATTATTCTTTTTATGTTGTTTTGTGAGTGAATGCAATCTATAAGAATCATGTTTTACAACCTCCAAATCATAACTTACTTGGTAACATTCCGGCTGTTTTGTTTTACTAGTACATTGAGTAAAGATTAAATCGGGCCTTTTCTTGAGAAATTGGGTGATCTCATCGCTCGCCTGAAAAGGAAACAATTGATTTTGTAAATAAATTTGTTACAAATCACTTTATCCAAAATCGTAAAATGGATAAATAAAACTGCGAAATAATACACGATATTAAATAAATAATATGATTTATTTTTGTACCGATGGGGACATATTTATTACAAATCTATATATCGGATAATTTATTGCAACAATTGATGGAAAACAGTTTAAGAAAAAATTAAATTGGTTTTAAATTTTTATCATATATTCAAGCTAGCGGAAGTCTTACAAACTGTATTTTGTTAACATTTAGCTTGTCATATTGTACTGTGATATAATGAGGACGGTGCACTTATGAGAAAGCTTGCGTGTACCCCTGAAGCTCACGACGATGCAGTGAAAAATTGGAGTATTAACGCGACCATTGTTCTGATGTGCGTGATATAACACAATATAATTAATAAATTAGATAAAAATGCTAATTTCTATTGTATTTATTGTCATGCACGCGCTCATTGTTAAATCTAAATGTATATTATAAGACTTTAGGAATTGACAGAATTAATTTGCAATAAAGATTTTCGTTTAGATAGCTCGGAAAATGTTGTTTTTCTAAAAAATATTATTTTGCAACAAATTTTTAATATTTAATAATAGTTCCTGAGAAAATAAAGATTTTAAATATTTCATAAAATTCAAATAATTACTTATAACTAGGAAGTCAACAGATTTAAGAAACGATTTATACTTTTATAGAAAAACCATTCAGGTAAAATGTTGAAAGTATCAAATTTGCAAATATTTAGAGTATACATCAGACAAATAAAAAAAAACAATTTGTATAAGAAAAACGTTTCTAACAATTAAATAAAAAAATAATAATTTCTCAATAAAACTTCAAATGATCGAAAAGCTTCACAAAATTTAGTAAGTGAACAAAAGTAACACAAAGGGATATTCAAGACGCATAAAATAGTTTTTCAAAATTTGATTGACAGAACTATAAAAAATATAAATGGTAATATGTTAACAATATTATACTTTATCTATACTTTAACAATAAACTAAAGAACAATAGTACTATAGTGTCTATTTCAAACGGTAAGCAATGTCATTGTTTGGCTGAAGCCGTTAGGCCGAAGATAAACAATGACATTGCTTACCGTTTTAAATAGATGGCATAAATATTGCTATATCTATGTAT